>JAMKCH010005086.1:0-152486 GCA_023653785.1 Ophioderma brevispina
TCGCGAGGGAGGGGGGCACCCCCTCCCGCACCCACCCCCGGACAGTTTGATATACGAACTCTGCATGAACACTTTATGCTTAATTCAACCAAAACTTAACCCATCAACTATAATTTACTTTTTAAAAATGCTAATCATACCTATAATTTAAGTGAACCACTTATAAATTTCAA
This sequence comes from Ophioderma brevispina, assembly GCA_023653785.1. Classification (NCBI taxonomy): domain Eukaryota; kingdom Metazoa; phylum Echinodermata; class Ophiuroidea; order Amphilepidida; family Ophiodermatidae; genus Ophioderma; species Ophioderma brevispina. The sequence continues at coordinate 174 of JAMKCH010005086.1, forward strand.
GTTGTTTCTATCAAATGCATGGGAAAATGTGTTTTGGAAAGCAAATATTGCAAGGGTTCTGCGCTTCGCGCGGGAGGGGAATACTTCCTCCCACACCCACCCCCGGACAGTTTGATATACGAACTCTCCATGAACACTTTAGGCTTAATTCAAACTTAACTTAACCCATCAACTATATTTTACTAATTAAAAATGATCATACCTATAAGCATTATAAAGTGAACCCATTCAGAAATTTCAAATTGTTTTTTATATCAAATTTGCATGGGAAAATGTGTTTTGGAAAGTAAAGATTGCAAAGGTTCTGCGCACAACCCCTCTCCCTGCAGCACACCCTGCGCGCTATGCTTGCAAGGTGCCATGACTATTACCTAAAATCCCGGCCCCCCAATATGCAGGGGCCTAACATAAAAAAAACATGACCAAATGAGTCAACCCGCCACCAAAAAAAAAAAAAAAAATACGTCCTAAAGTAGGTAAAACAAAAAATCCAGTCTATATGACTTGAAGAAAAAAACCTGCCTCCAAAAGCCAACGAAAAAAAAAACTTGCCCTCACCCAAACTTCCAAAGCCCCCCTTGAAGTTTAATGGTGCGTCCCTTACGACAGCCGATAGAGCTTCTCGATCATTTGTTTAGGACGCTTGGTCCCTTGCTACATAATTCTTTATCTTACACTTTACTTGACCTTCTCGTCGTTCATATCAAACTTCACCGTGCCTCGGCGTTGAACTGTTTACTCCACTGTTAATTGTGATATAAACTTATATACTCGAAGTCCTGATCAATTGTCCTGAAACAATGAACTCTTTCCAGCGCACTTAGACATAAGTGATGAACATTTCTCCTCAACTACAATGGGAAAAGTTTGATTGCCATGATAAAAATGAAGAGCTTCGCGCGGAAGGGGGGATACCCCCTCCCGCACCCACCCACCCCCCGCGCCGCTACGCGGCGCCGTCGCTGCTACGCAGCCATTACATACCAGCAAAATTTACAATTTATCTTGGCACCCCCCCTCCACTGAGGTCTGGATCCGCCCCTGTCATGCTATGCATTTCTTTACTAAAATCTGTGTTCCTACTGTACTGACAGTTCTGTAAATGGGGGAACGGCTTTCAATCAAATTTCAATCGCCTGGATCTGGATCATTTATACTCCAACAAAGCCGGTTCCTGCATCATGACCCAGACACTAACTGGTTAGTGGGTTGCGAGTTGAGTTGCCATCATCATTAACGAAATCAACAATTATACAAGTCCCTCTTTGAAAGCATTGAAATTGGTAATATCAAGTAAATGGTGAGGTAAGTTGTTCCATTGCTGGGTCGTCCAGGGAAAAAAGCTATTTGAATATATCGTAGTTTTAGACAATTGATGATGATAAGATAACGTATGGGTGCGCGAAAGTTGGCGAATGGGTTTTGTCAAAATTCTTGCCAGTCAATATCAACTATTTGGTGCATTATCTTGAACGTCATAGATAAATGGATAAATTTCTGACGGTTTTCAAGGCTTTGACAGTTTAGAAAGGAGATCATATCTGTCACACTTGCTTGTCTGGTGTAATTATTTAGACACATTCTAGCTGCAGCATGCTGGACCATATCGAGTTTGTGTTTGTCTTTTTTGTATTTGGAAACCATGCAACGGAGCTGTATTCCAATTTAGGTTGGACAAGTGATGTGTGCCTTTAAGATAATAAAAGACATAAGCTTTGGGAGTGCTGCTTCTTGCCCCCCCCCCCACTAGGGTGCTGCACCTGGATCATACTGAATCCTAGCTACCCCCGAAAACTTCCAGGTTGTTATCTTTTTTTTTTCCTGCTCAGTGGCATCTCTGAATTAACAATCTTTGTGTGCCAATTCACCTTGATTTTAGATCCAAATACTGATTTTTGGTCTTCAGAGGACTGAAAACTGAATTTTAAAATTGGTATGCATGTGTGTGCATGTGTCTGTCTGTCTTTCTCTGTCTGTGTATGTGTGTATATTTTGCATTGATTTTTAGTGTAAAAGGGAATCAAGTTCATACTTGGCATTTTGTGATGAAACAAGGGGCTTAAATTTGAAAGTCCAAAGGTGTCAGTAAGGATTATTTGTCATGCATGTGGAACATTGTTTAAAGTTGCTGTAACTTTAGTTCAATGTATTGAGGTACAGATGTAGAGGTCAAAGATCATTTTAGTCTAGCATATTACATGGTTCCTATGCCAAGCTTGCTTCCCACAAAACTTGGCGGTGAGTGTGTGCAAGTACATGGGTCTCTTTATCGACTAAAGAACATGATTCGCTTAAATTGGAACAAGAACTTTAGGGAGCGGTCACTATTTACCAGGGGCGGCACCAGGGGAGTGGTGGGGCACCCCCAGTGTTTCAAAATTCAGAAAAAACAGGGGTTTTAAGCAGGTGTTTTTAAACATATGAGTTATTGTAATGCCCCCTCCCCATGATGTTTCTCCCCTCCTATGATTTACTCTGGTGCCACCCCCATTATTTACCAGTAGTGTAGTCAGGAAGTTGGAGATTGGGGGCAAGGACTTGTGAATGTACATGTATTTAAAAATTGTTGTAAAGCTTTAATAGTAGTTAAAATGTACCTACGGACCATAATGTACCAACAGAATATTCTTCTCGGGGGTACATACCCCCATCCCCTCTGGCTACACCTCTGTTATTTACACCACAGGGGAGAATGGAGAATTTCAAATTTGTTCATCAAAAAGTTCACATTCCCCTTCATGAACGGTTAAAAAAATTGGCATTTCCCTGATTTTAGGAGATTTCTCCATTTAAAAGTTTTGTGTTCCACCTTCTTTCCTTTATGAAAACTTCATATTCCCTCTAAGGTGACAAAAAAAACCCATTTTTTTTTCTTCACGGATCGGTACAAATTTATATTTTGGGATAAAACCTAGCCCAAAAATTGGAAAAATCTGGAGAAAAAATGAAAACATTTTACAAGCAAAATTTTCTAAAAAAATTAACCAAAATTGATAAATTTGAGCTAAAAACATGCTGATTTTACATGATTTGGGCAAAAAACATTAAAAAAAAAAATTTGCAAAACTAAAAAATTAGGGTCGGTCGGGCCCGTAAAACGGGTTTTTTTTCGTCGCCTTAGTTGCTTACAATCAATTTTTCTTTTGTATTCCTTCCTCAAATCTTCCATTCCCCTGGCATTAATAATGACACCTCCCTTAACAATGAATAGGGACACTGTTAGGTGACTCCTGTAGATGTGCTCTAATACTAGCACAAGTTATAGATTTGCCAGTTCAAATTTGGACCAAGTAGAAAAAACATGCAACAGACAAAAAAGGGTCAGAAACAGTTTTATTAGTTGGATGTGATGCCAGAGCAGTTGGTGATCATATTATTATCAGTGGGGGCACCAGCAGGGGACAGGGGGAAAATTTTTTGCTCCCCCATTTTGCCCCCATCCAGAAGAAAAATGGATTTTTGCCAAAAATCAGTAATTTGGGGCAATTTTTTTAAAAAAAAATTAAAATATTCCCCCCCCCCCCAAAAAAAAGAAGTCTGTCACCACCACTGTTAACTATTTAGTACATAAATAGATTTTTCAAATGACCACTTGGATTCATTTGTATTAGGTTGAATGTTTAAAAGTAAACTTTTTGAAACAAATATTCATGGTAGCTCAAAAGTCGGTCAAAGAACGGTTTACCAGAATACAAGTGTGGCTGCTGGCTCCCTGTGCAAAATGTTGGCAATTTGGTTCAACTCTTATGACAATTTCAAAGTTTCTTTCACAATAACAATAATTACTATTATTATGAATTTTTGAGTTATTTAAAGCCACTATCAACCATTTCTTCAAAATGTAAACAAACCACATCCTCTATTTTTTATCAAAGTTAATTTTTTTTGCACTGTTGTATTGGAAATTGTTGTAGTAAATACCTCTGAAAGTGGCTAAGTGTAACATGCTGTATTTGTCAAGAAATTATGATTTTTATGCTTTGTTTACTAATAAAAGTCTGGATCTTACATTTTTTAGAAACAGTCGTAAAAGGCATCTTCATCGCCGCTTTAAAATGTTTTAGTGACTGTTTTTCCATAAAGAAAAGTAATATAAGTTGTTGATATGGCCTAACACTAGTAATTTAGAGAAAAAATGGGCAAAATGAATTTGGAAGAAAAAAAATGACTGATTGTGCTTTAAGTAATTGCACTAGACAAAGCTCACATGCAGAGAGCCCATCTCTCTTTCCTTGGCATTCGAGTCAGAGTCCTCTACTCTCTAAATGTAAAAAGAGTGAAAAACCGAGTGAATCTTAATTCACTCGAAAAAGAGTGTAAAACACTCAAAAATAGTCGCATGTGTTGTTAATTCACTCCAAAAAGAGAGAAATCACTGAACTTCCACTCCAAAAAGAGTGAGAGTGAATAACACTCTAAAATGTGTTGTCCTCCATTCAACTCTTTAAAGAGTGAATTAAAGTGAATGTCACTCCTTTTACACCTTTCACTATTTTACTCGTTCTACTAAATATTCACTCAAAAAGGAGTGACGTTCACTTTAATTCACTCTTTAAAGAGTTAAATGGAGGACAACACATTTTAGAGTGGTGTTCACTCTTTACTCTTTTTCACTCTTTTTGGAGTGAAAGTTCAGTGTTTTCTCTCTTTTTTGAGTGAATTAAGATTCACTCGTTTTTTCACTCTTAACATTTAGAGAGTATGTAATTTTGCCAGGGTTGGGGTTGGGAGGTGTTTGTGCCACTTCCCACATCTTAGTTTTCTGTTTTTAACCTTCCAGCATTTATTAATGTCCGTAGCCATTGTACATGCTGGGTGACAGGAGTGGAGTGAGTGAGTTAGTGAGTGAGGTAGTGAGGGAGTGAGTTATGATAGTGATTGCGTGTAGTGAGTGAGTGAGTACCTAAAGAAACACAGTAATCATAGAATAGTGTTTTCTGAAGTTTTCAATCTTTCAACCTCAAGCTTTTGATTGAATCAATATGGAAGTTGTACTGTACTGCAAGACAACCCACTTTTATCATCTCAGAAGTGTATGTTCATATGGACTTGAAAAGTGAGCTAGCTCAGAAACTAGGATTTTGCATGTCATTTGATAGAGGGCAACACAAAATTTTGAAAATTATCGGTTTTCTAGTTGGCAAGACATAAATTTAAATTTGCTTGTGTTTATGTGAGTGCCTATACTGAATAAAATGCAACATTAGTGTTTATGGGAATGTTCTGGTATATTTTTTAGTTATTTTATGGAGCAGTGGAGCCAAAGATAACAGGCCTACCCCTTAGACTGGCAAAAGCCGTCTGTCATGGCCAAAATAAGATTGATAAAAGATTGCTTGCTGACTTGCTGCTGGGCATGAAGTTGAATCTCTCAATTTGGTTACCACCCCTAGACTGCAACGCCCAAGTTTACCAATGGAATAAAGTACATTGACCCCAGTATCAAGATTAAAGGTGCAATGAGAGATTTCACAAATCAGGTGTCCCTTAAAAATAAAAAGTACTGATTTTTCCCCTGATGTAAAGCTTTCCATCAAAAATATCCCATCTGAAACGATTAAGCTGAGAAACGTTTCTTTGGTACAAAAATTGTGAAACTTCTAATTTCGTATAGGAGCAAATACGAAATTCAGCCTATGTTTTACATTGAAATATAGGCAAATCAAAATCACCTGTTTCTCTCTTTTAACACATTTCTGTAGCCAAACACAAGAAATCTATTGAGTGTCTAATTTATATAAAATTACTATTATGACACAATATTTAGGTGCCTCGAAATCTCTCGTTGCACCTTTAAGCTTTGTGCATGTATGTTCAGATTTCAAAGAGGGCTCCCCTCATCAGGATTTATATGGGGGCTATGTAGTTTGATAGAAAGTGGAACAGTTATAGATTGTTTTCGTTGCAATTATAGATCTGTATTTTATTACATTTTATACATATTTGCAGTAAAAAAACCATTCTCCCTTTAACAGTTAAACAGAACCCTGGATGACTAAACTTTTCAACAGCCATATGACTTTTTACAGGAATTTTGGAAATGTGAGCAAAAAGAGGTCAATGCCTAGATTCATGACATTTTAACATTTTGCGCCCAGTGGTGTATGTATAAGTCATACACACTAAATTAGGCTGATTAGATAAATAGTCTTTGCATTACACAGTCGCGGAAATCCGGGAATGTGTTTTATTCTGTACGGTTTCTTCTTACACGTCGAGGAACTCGGACTGGTTTTTCTTCGTTCCCGGTTTCTTTCTCTTCTGCTTCTTGCCACAGTCGAGAGACTCGAACGGTGCTTTGTCTGTACCGGTTTTTTTTTGTCAACTTCCGGTCAAACTCAATTTGATCCTTCTGACACATACTTTCATCAATATGACAAGACTTGGACACAAACATCATGACCACGACCGCATATGTGACCGACTGTTTGGGGTCAAAGGTCACGTAAGGTTACTAGGAGCCAAAAAAACGTTGTTTTTTTTTAACCAAAAATGCTAACTCCTCTACAGATTATGTTGCATGGTAATGTGACCGATTGGATATGAAGCAGCTCGGGGCCGTCAAAGTATGCTCAGCATGGCGATCAAAGGCATTAAGGGGCATTTCCGGCCTGAGTTTAAAATATCTCAAAAAAATCATATCAAACAGGGAGGGGCAAGGTAGTAGAAAAAAAAAAGTAGATTGATAGCTAATTGCTAGATGTTATAAATTCATACAGTTAATGAGGTCATCAGGGGTCAAAGGTCAATTTTCAAAATGGTCCGATTGAGCTGAAATTTTACTGAAATGATTCTCTTGACATTCTAAACATGGGAAAATATTTTTGAGGTCAAGGTCAAGAGGTCAAGGTCGTCCGATTTTCACAATTACCCGATTGAGCTGAAATTTGACTGAAATGATCCTATGACATTATATTAACATGTTGAAAATATTTTTGAGGTCAAAGGTATAAGATGGGTCAAAGTTCAAGTTCAAAATGTCCAATTGCAGCTGACATTGAAATGATCCTTATGAATTCTAAATGTCTAAAAATATTTTCGGATCAAAAGGTCATTTACGGGTCAAAGGTCACTACTCGACTGTACTCAGATCTGTCTCCAGATCTAGTCTTCTTCTTTCTGTCAACTTCAAAACGGCTACTTCTCCTAAGATTTCATTGTATGATCATTGACACATGTATGTGGTGTAGTTTGACACCCCCTACAAAAGTTAAGTAATGAAATTTTCATTAAAGGTCCATTGGGGTACAAGGTCAATAAACCTGATTCACTAAAAAGGATACTTCTTTTACAGAACATAGTAGAAATGTGAACTATGTATGTGGGGTACTTTGACACCCCCCTCCAAAAGTTACTAATGAAATGGCGATAAAATGTCATTTAAAGGGGCATTTCGGCTGAGTTTAAAATACTTCAAAAAATCATATCTGCAATATGGCAAAGTAGTAAATTGATGTACTTGCACAGATGATGGTATAAATTCCATCAAGTCATGGAGGGTCATTCAGGGTCAAAGGTCAAATTTTCAAAATGGTCCGATTAAGGAAATTTTTAATGAAATGATCCTTAGGACATTCTAAACACGTTGAAATCAATTTCGACGGTTAAAAAAAGGTCAATATTTTCAAACTGCGCCGATTAAGCTGAAATTTTACTGAAATGATCCTTATGAACATTCTTAACAGTGTTGAAAACTTTTCGAGGTAAAAGGTCATAAGGGGTCAAAGGTAAAATTTCCAATGCTCCTATGGAGCTTGAAATTTGAGTGAAATGATCCTTATGACATTCTAAACATGTACAATTTCAGGGCGGTCAAAAGTCACATGCTCCGATTGAGCTGATATTTTACATGATCCTTATCTTTAAATATGTCTAAAATATTTTTTGAGATCAAAAGTCATTTAGGGTCAAACGGTCAACTACTCTCGACTGTGTTAGATCTGTCTCCATGATTAGTTCTTTCTTTCTTATTTCTGTCAACCTGCAATATCTCAGACATGCAAAACATGTCATATGACCAAACTGGTCACAAGGACAAGTATATGCACAGAAAACTTTTGACAGACCGATTGGGTCAAAGGACGATAGGGTCACAGGGGTCAAACAACCGTAAACCATGCAAAAAATCTAGAATGCTCAAATCTCAAAACTAATGCTGTCATCTGTAGTACTGATCAAAACTACAAAAAAAAGTCAATTAGACTTTGTCATTGAACATGATGAGATGGTCAGAGGTCAAAATACATCAAATACGGTACACTTCAAACAATACTCTTTTTAAAATTACATAGTAGATCACGTGACTCTGTATGTGGTTGCACCTTGAAATTCCCCACAAAAAGTTTACTTAATGACAATTTTGATCAAAGTCATTGGGGTCAACTAAGTTCATGACCTTTACTGTGTGTAAAATTTAAAACAAGGTCAAATAGAAAAAACTTTTTATCCTATCCGTAGTAGTTGATGAGAGGTCAATTTAAAAGTCAATCATGACCCCATCACATGACCCATGGTTTAGGGGTCAAAGGTCAAATTTTCAAAATGGTCCGATTAAGCTGAAATTTTACTGAAATGATCTTATGACATCCTAATCAGTTGAAAATTTTTCGAGGTCAAAGGTCAAAAATTTCAAAACTGCTCGATTAAGCTGAAATTTATGAAAGATCATTATGAATGCTTAAAATGTGAATAAACATTTTCGAGTCAAAGTACATTAAGGGGGTCAAGGAAAAATTTTCCAAATCTTCCTATGTGAGCTGAAATTGAGCTGAATGATCCTTATGACATGCTAAACATGTAAATATTTTCCGGCGCGTCAACCAAGTCAATGCTCGATTGAGCTGATATTTTAATGATCCTTATATTATAAATAAGGTATAAAATATTTTGAGGATCAAAAGTCAGGTTAGGGTCAAAGGTCATACCTCGACTTGTTCAGATGCTGTTCTCAGATCTAGTTCTTTCTTTCGTCTTTCTGTCAACATGCCAATATCTCAGACATGCCACATTCATATGACCCAAAACTGGTAACAAGGACAAGTATTGTCTTTTTTTACACAGAAACTTTTGACATGACCCGATTGGTGTAAAAGGTCACGATAGGGTCACAGGGGTCAACAACGTTAACCATGCAAAGAATCTAGAATTAGCTCAAAACTCAAAACTAATTGCTGGCATCTTGTAGTACTTGATTCAAACACTACAAAAAAGTCAATTATGACTTTGTCATATGATACATGATTTAGAGGTCAGAGGCAAAATTACATCAAATACGGTACACTTCAAATCACACTACTCTGGTTACAAATTACATAGTATGATCACGTGACTCAGATGTGGTGCAACCGTGCATTCCCCACCAAAAGTTACGTAATGAAATTTTGATAAAAGGTCATCTGGGGTCACTAAGTTTCAATGACCTTTACTGTGTGTAAAATTTAAAAAACAAGGTCAAAATAGACATCTTTTATCTATACTGTAGTAGTTGAGGAGAGTTCAATAAAAGTCAAATCATGACCCTCACATGACCCATGGTTTAGGGGTCAAAGGTCAAAACTCTTCAAATTACGTTACACACTTCACTAACTACGCCTTTACAGATTTACATAGTATGATCACTGACTCAGGTATGTGGTGCAGCTTAACACCCCCCACAGAAGTTACTTAAGGACATTTTGATCAAAGGTTATCGGGGTCATAAGGTCAACGCCTTTTACTGTGTGTAAAATTTAAAACAAGGTCAATAGAAAATTTTTATTAATCCCATCCTGTAGTACTTGATAGGTCAATAAAAGTCAATCAGGACCCAATCACCTGGACCCATGTTTAGGGGTCAAAGCTCAAAATACATAAAATTACGTTAAATGAAATCACTCTCCTACAATTCTAATTGTTAAGTGACTAATGTATGTGGTGTAGCTTTGACATCCCCTACAAAAGTTACTAATGATATTTTGATAAAAGGTTCACATTTGGGTCCAAAAAGGGGTCCAAGACCTGATTTCACTAAAAATGTATTCACATGTTCCGGCTGAGTTACCTCGACTGTGTTCATATCTGTAGACAGAATCTAGTTCCTTACTTTCTCTATGGCAATGTAAAAACTACTTTAAAATGTTTGAAAATTCGTAGTTATATGAAGTAATGTCATTTAATGATTGAAAGTTGATTGGTATGTCTTCTCAAATTACATCGGCATTTGGATTGGCAAAATTGAGGCAATTTACTCAGGCGCTTGCCATTTCACGTCTATTGGCCTAACAATCAACCCTATGACTATATAGAGCAATCTTGTGGGCGATTAATGTAACTTACGTGATTCATAATAAAAAAAAATCTGGTAATCTATGTTGAAAATTTGGAGGAGTTTAGTGTATTGGGGTATATTGTATTCTTCTGTGAGGGTTATAATGTGAATTAAACTTGCCAGAAGTTGGCAGTTTTTCCATAGACTGTGTGTGAGTGAGTAGTGGTGTTTAACCACTAGACCACTGTGCTCTAGTTGTGTATGAATTCCGTACATCAATATCATTGAACGTAAAGACTATAGTGTGGTGTTTGGTTCAAAATTGAACCTTTTCTTTGAACCAGGCTAGGTGCATGCTTAATTTGTTTGGTCTGGTCTGTTTCAGTCTGGTCTAATTCAAGAAGTCCATTAATAGGCAAGATCTGTTTGGTATGAACTGGCTTTGGCATAGGCCAACCCCAATTCTTAAAATGATACAAAATAAACTAAGCTGAGAATAATCTTAAGTTATCAATAAAAGGTATTGGAATCAATACTGGTAGATTATACAAAATGTAGAATAGGTCTTCTGGGCCATTAAAGAGATATACACAAATTTTGCAATGTAGCAAGGAAAAGGAAGAGCAAGGTGAAAACCCGTAGTCTGATAGTGGTCATCACCAGCCACCACTTCCCAATAGAGAAGTAAGGAAATGATGAGCAGGAATCCCCGGGATTTACTCAAGGTTCTTTTGCTATCCTTTAACTACGGGGAAAATCATTGCAGCCCTTTTATTTGCTAGATCAGTGATCTAGCAAATACGAGTGCCCCCATAGAAAAAGTGATTTTTTATGGGATGAATTTAGTATTCTGCCAACACAAAGTTGGCACCCTTAAAGGTGCAATGAGAGATTTCATATAACAGGTGTTCCTAAAAATGTCAAAATTCTTATTTTTTCACTGATTGTAAAGCTTTATCAAAAATATCCCCATCTGAAAGAATTAAGCTGAGAATTATTTCTTTGGTACAAAAATTGTGAAATTTCCTATAGGAGCAAATACGAAATTCAGCCTAAGTTTTATATTGAAATATAAGCATTATAAAATTTGCCTCTTGTTTACACTTTTAAGACATTCTGTAACCACATAAAAGGGAAGATCTATTGAGTGCCTAATCTATATGAAACCACTACATATGGCTGAAAATACAGATGCCTCGAAATCTCTCGTTGCCAGGCACCTTTAACATGCAGTTAATTCGGTTTACGTTGCTGAATTCGTAGGGTGTTGGCAGAATTCTAAATTGTTTCCCATTTTGTTATTAATAGATATTATCATTGATGTCCATTTCAAAAAAGTGACAAAAGGATGAAGGTTAATATTGTTTTCGTTTTATAGTCACATACTCAAGCATGTTCGCAAGCGTTTTGTCAAATGAGTCGCTTTTTGTGCATGCATATTAATGCTCCGATTCTGAGGGCCAGACAGTGTTTTTTTAACACAATTGCATACAAGTTGCAGGTTTGTGACCCGAGTGACAACTTGTCCTCCACGTCTCCCCACTGAAAGCCCATCAAACGGATCTTTTGTTTCATATTTTTCTCATTACCCAATTGAAAAATTGAGAACTGGAATTTTTGATGACAGACAAAATGGTCAACCATACTAACTTGCAAACACATTGTTCATATCTGCCAATTTGGGGGTACCTAACATCTTTTGGCTTCCATCCAAAATTTGTTAATGGCAACGTTTTGGTGTATGCTTCCATTGCTAGAGAAAGATGAAAAAGTTGAGGATGATCCGGTCACCTATCTTTTAGAAATAGAGCTGCCTTTGTTCGGAGTGGAAAATGGTTTTAATTTCACAACATGACATCAAGATCACACAGACAATGTATTCTTCATTTTTTTACTCAATATATCAAAACTTCACAAATATACTACAGGAATGAGTAACTTTGTTACAGTGATAAAAATTTAAAGACAAAGGTGGGTGGACCTGATTGGAACAACTCTCCTCCACTTTACCTCAAAGTTAATATGTTTCCTCATTACCACAGTGAATATGAGGCCCAGGAATGTTCCTTTTTGTTTATGAGCAAACATTTCTCCAAATGAAATCATGGTTGACTGCATTAACACCCATGAATCCTGTGGCCCATTTAGTCACACTTTTTTTGCTTCCATATCCAATGGCTGAACCGAATTTAACTCAAGTTTGCCATCGGGATGTGTTTGATAATGAGTGCTTCATGTGAAAGAGAAACATGAAAAATATCTGAAAAGATCGAGTCCCACACTTCAATTTGTGGTAAAGAATAAGACTCATAGGGGGCCTTTCAGTAGGTCTATGTTCCAGTGTGGAACCTGGAAAACTTTGTTACAGTGACCTGCCCAAAGTGCAATGACAGGCTTGTAGTTTAATCTTGAATCAACTACAAGTTGAGTGCAGTTGAATCATTACTTTAATGAGTTTTCAGTATCAAAGCCACAAGGATAGAGGCACCAACTTGAGTCTAGTTCTGGGCCAATCTGAGTTCAATTCCAAAGTGCCCTGAACAACCCTACACAATTGCTTATCATCATCATCATTAAAGATGTGTTAATTCTTGACTGTTAACAGCACTTTGCTAGTTTTGATGAAGCATGTGCACACACCACCGCATTAATAAAACATTGGCTTAATTAAGCAATATTTATCTTCACCTAATTAAGGGATGTGTGCATGCACTGGTATATTTAACAATTGTTCTTGAAAATATGTTAACGCTTCATCAAAATTTAGTAATTTGCAAGTTTGCATGGTCCAAGTTGTGTCTGGACATACAGGACAAGTCAAACCATGGAAGGCAGATCATTAAAAGTATGCACCAGTATTTGCTGTGCACCAAACTCCTAATTTACATGGAAGCTCATGGAGGGTGTCCAATTCGGATGTTTGTATTGGCAGCTCATAGTGCCGATACTAAAAGGATTAAAGTTTATCTTTGTTTGCTACTTCATAGATGTATTATTCAACCACATCCAATAATAAGTGATCATTTACATTTTTGGCAAATATTTGTGTACAAATTACAGAAATTATCTTATTTACAATTTTTATATAAAACTGTCATTAACTAGTTACATACTGCATTCTTTTATATACCTCTAATTACTCGAGCTATGCATAAAAAAGTGTCAATACGTCAAGTTTAATTTTACTCAATTGAAGGTTTCATTTGAATCTCATAATCAAACGTTAAGATTTTAAACTTAGAATCATGACATGAAATCAGTTTCCTTATACATTTCAGGGCAAATTGAGATCAAAGAAAAAAAGTATAGTGGGAGTGTTGTATTAACTATTTCCTGAAACCATTAAAAGTCAGTCAAGCAAAAGAGTTCCTATTAAGAATCAACAGCCTGAGGCAACTGAAGGTAGTATACATTTGCAGGGATCACGGTAGTTCAATCAAATACTTTGCACAGACTTGCAATTCATTGCCATTGTTCTTTACAGTAACATTGCTTCAATACAGTTGAGGAAATAAAGATCTTACTTCCTTATACGAGGTCAAAGTTTAGTCTGTACAATTGTGGAAAGACAAGTTGAAAAACTGTACCAAATTTGACGCAAATATGAGAAACATTGTAAACAATTTGTTTGCCATGATTGCTTACTCATACATAATTACATGGCTAGTGTAGGATTAGTTTTTCTCCCAAGACAACTATATAAATGTCTTTAAAAATACATTGCTGAATCTGTTACACTACCTCCAAAGGTTAGTGCAAATATGGCTGTATGAACTTGAAATTTAGCCAGTGTCCAAGTAGATCTCGAGTGAAATCTAGGCAATGGTCAACATGATTGAGATCAGTGGCATCACCTATATACTATGCTTGCTCTCATGCAGTTAACATTTATAAGATGTAAAGTTGATGTACAAACTCCATTTGAAAATTAATAGAGAGTAACTGAGTGATTTTGAACAAGCTGTGTGCTTTCTCTTTTGCAAAAAATCCTTAGCCATTGCAAAGTCACTTCCTCATCATTGACCATTGTCTTGTAAATCTTGTATGAGTTCAATATTCATATTTTTTACAACACTTATTGCAAACAGTGCAACTCTAATGTTTTGACACTGAACATAGTCACTCACACCCACACAAAAACAAACTTGATTAGTTGGCCTCCACTTACCCTTAGTTAGGATTGGTCAGGTTTAAAAACATTCCCAGATGTAATATCTCAGTGCCATTTAAAATCCACTATGCATAAATTTATGAATTATGTAGTCTCCAAAACAGTTTCATCTTATTTGTATAATTACTTAAACTCGGATTGTGAAACTCCCAGGTAGTTCTTTTGTGCAGTAAACAGTTTTTCGGTCCGTTCTCAAAATTTTGGATGGCTGGTTGAGGGTAACCAAATGATTGTCTTGTTTATGCATCAAGATCTGATAGTTTCGGTGGGTTTGAAGTTTGATTTCATTATCACAATTTACAACTGACCTCGAATCCCTTTACAAGTGATAAAGTTTCGTGTTCTGAAAACTTTTCCCATGCCTATTAGTAACATTCTTTGATTATAATTTCTAGCTATCGAAAGTGTGCAGAGAAAGTAAAGATGTCCTTTCCTTATAATTAACCTTGGCATGTCATAGACAATAAAGAATAAATACAGACTACGTGGAAACGACAATGAAATAGAATAGCAACAAGGTTAAAATATCTTCTTGATTATTTACCATTTACTTTTTCTAATAATTTCTCAATACCTCAAAACATTTCTGAACCACATAACATACAAAATTAGAAAGACACTGGAATTCTCCTTATCATACATCAGTTGAGTTTTATGCATATAAAAATTTCAAACTGTTCTTAAGTAGTTAAAAGGTACCATCAGTGATCTGTCCAAAGTTGGCAAAATATTTGTAATTTGCAGGAGTAGTTTAAAAGTGAAGGATAAGTCTGTAGAATTTGCATAAGTTCTTTTTCCCTGATAAAAAAGGAAGAAACAGTGTCCAAAGATATGAATCTCCATTTAATTACATGTTGTAAGTGTCCGTACGGAGAATCAAGACAAAATTTAAATTTTTAGCAAACCACTGATAGTGCCTTTAAGTCATTTCATTAGTACTGTTGTTTTAAAATACAACATAATAGGCACAGAAAGGGATTTCTCAATCCCTGAAAACATATTTACATAAATGCTTTTGCAATTTCTTAGCAGGGAATTCTCAGGCGAGTATTATTACATCTAGATCTCCAATGTTATCCTTAATGCTTCTGCCTACAGATCAGGGACTCACTGAAAGTTTCGTGTCTGGATAGGAAATGGACATGTATGCCAATTTAAGGGTACAAATTCTAAATAAGTGGACTACTGTGTATTCATATATGCAGAGGGTATCTGACTGGATGTGCCCCAAAGTGTCCTTAATCAAAATCAGCATTTAAAAATTTAAGCTACTTGATGCAGTTTTAATTTGTGGTAATCCTGTTAGCCTAAATGAAGTGGACATTATGAATGCACCCCTGCACCTCTTGTGTACAGACCTGATAGGATAACTTGCAGCAAGAAATTGCGAGCATCATTTGAAAGGTAGGTAGATTTTATTCAAGTACACATCTTTCATTGTAACATTTATTATGCACAAAAGGGTTCCAGAAGTGGGCCCCAGTTACAAATTCTCAACAATAATCTTATTCTAGGTGTAGTTCTCTTTACTCTCTATAGCAATTTGAAAAACAAAGTTTGATAAATTTTTTGTAGTGTGCACATTTAAAAAATATGCTGTATCAAATTGTAGCGGTTATTTTCCAAAATGAAATCCGAAATTTTTTTCTGAATAAAACAATTTTAATGCTTTAAAATTGGACCTTTTGGTAGAATTGGATACACATTTCTTTAAGTATAATTAACTAAGAATCGGTTACATTTGTTTCATGAAGAGTTTCTACCCACATCAATAATGTTGATACAGTGAGGCAAATTTGATTTTCAAGTATGTTAATTACATGAACGACACAATATTTGGGTAATTACACAAGTGTATAATCCATGTGCATGTTACAGTTAATTGTCTTAAATAGGTATAAACAATCCTCCCAAATATCAATATGTGAATTTATGCTGATATGTACAGGTCATGAGACTGTTACCAAATATGGAACAAGAAGCATGTCATTTGGTTCTGCTGCTATTCTGTTGCTGCTTCTGCTGCCTGTGCATCTGCCTCCTGTTCTTTGGATTGCAGATCTGACATTGCTATAGCTGTATCGCCGTTCGTTGCCGGTTTGTCTCCATTTGTGGCTGGCTTGTCTCCATTCATTCCTCCTTGAACCCTAAAAGAGTGCAGTTACAATACAGTCCAGTAGGTTTGTATAATATAGACAAGCAAAAGTTTTATCAGGGTAACAACTATAGACATCATTTTGTGCACGTACTTACAAAATTACACACATAAATACTGAATATATAAGAGTCATTGTGCAATTGAACTCTAGTTTTAATCAGGGACAGTTGGAGAGACCAGAAATGGCTTCCTCCTTTGTACTATGGTTATATGTGAGTTGGAATTACAAAATATCATAAGTTGAGCAAGCACAAATTTGACATTAATAGACCCTGGTACGAATCTCAGTATAATCAACACAACATGCCTTGGTGTGTCTTGCTCGATACTAATGATGCCTGATGTTAAATTAAGAGTAAACAAATGCCAACATAAAAAGTTACATTCCAAGAAAAATGAGGCCTAGAACCAACTAACATGTATCTAAATGTAGCACATTTTGTTGAAGACCTCCATTCTTAACACTGTGATGATATTTAAGTAAATTTTTGTGAGTCGAAAGAGTATGTTGATAATTCTTCGAAATGTTAAGTGGCATAACCCGAGTGGGGGGGGGGACCCTGCTCAGAACCCTCCCCCACAAGCCTCCAAACTGTTTGTACAGTCTATGGAGAAAGACCCAAATTCACCCCCTCAGAAAATGTCTCAGTTCCCCTTCTGCCCTCCTCCCCCCTCCCCATTTGCAAAGGTCTGGTTATGTCACTGGTTATAGGGTAACTGACTTGCTCAAATGAAAACTCTGCAACTCATCCATGGTGCCTCACATGATAATGAAAAGCTATATCACAAGATAATGATGGGTGCAAAAGACAATATGGGAACAATAACAATGAAAAAGCCATTGCTGGTCCATCTATTGACTGCCCCTGGTATAATACGAAGTCAACAAAGAAAAGTTGCTCCTTACTCAAAGAGTTAAACTTTTTACCAAGTGCCAATTTTGATTTATCCACAGGAACTTAACCATGGACTTAAGATGGAAACAAACTCAAAACAGCATCAGTTGGCCCATGACTACAAGATGGATTTCAACAAAATAAATCACTTGGTCAAGTATATTGAGTTGCATCCTCAGCAGCAGAGGATCCCACATGGATTAAATCACACCATGCATTACAATTAAAACATTGTACACTTGAATGTTTTATAGAGATAATATAAAATATGGCACATCCAAATGAACATTTGACACATTGGTTATTTTAGGTTAACACTGAAACACTTAAAACTGTTATATACTATTATGAATACATTGAGTAGAAATTACATATGCCATTTTACTTGTTTTAAAGTTTTACTTTATATATATTTACAGTAGACTTATTTTGCAACTTTTTGTATTGAAAAAATCTTTTAAATTTTGTCTTTGACTACATGGAATCATTTGTCCATATTTATAGGATTGCATGGATACAAGTCTGAGAGATTAACTGATGAATTAGGTCATCTCCATGTAAGTACATTTTGCTTTAAATTGTTTATTAGTTCCATTTTTTGAAGCATATATGAAAATGTAACGAAAATAACCCATTGAAATTCGATTTATAGAAATGCTTTATGGGTTTATATGTGTTTGCTTTAATAGGCATGGGAGGGAGTTCCTGAAATATCTTGGGCATCATGGCTCTGGAAGTTGGCAAGTTCTGGGGACCACAGGTTGGTGAAAAGTGACCACTTCAGGAAATACAGGTAGGAAGAAAGGACCCTTTTGAGAAAGCATACCATCTTGGCATAATTATATTATGCCTTTTGTACCTATGCTACATGATGTGCTTAATTCTTTCAAGGGAATAAAGCACATAATACAGAATCGGTGCAAAGCGTATAATATAATTGTGCCATCACCCCCATATCGAGTGGAAATTGTGTTTTATGTGCCATGCACTAATAACAGGGTTCACCCACTTGATTAATGAAGATTGCAGTGCTAAGGAAATCTGACACTCATTTCCAGAACAAAAACAAATGTTTATTTGATTAATCTGTGTAACTACATGTAGTCCTGCATTTTTGTAATGTATATACATGTGTTACCCAATAATACAGGTATGCAAACAACCCTGCACACATTTTAATTTTGAAAAAAATAAGGTACAAATTTTGAATTTATCCCATACAAAAAAAACATTTTTTTAAATGTAACAAAAAGTTCAGCTGATTGAGCCCACACTTGGACTGCACTATTATTCATCACCAGTCGAGTCAGGTTTACTTGATGCGAACATTGACATAAGCATTTCCATCAGTATTTTGTGACTTAGGCACTTCATAGTGAGTATCCATTTTGTTTCCTTCAAGTTCAGCCATTTGGACCTGATCAGTTGGCTTTCCATTTACACGTCCATGTGATGATCCGTTCATTCTAAAAAGAGTTGTCAATAGCCAGTTTGAAATCATATTCATCAATCATTAAAATTTGAAAGTGTAGTCATTGCATACATAAAGCAGCCATAAGGATTAGCAGCCACATTAAAGATTTTATACAAATTGAAGAGCTCCGTTCTCACCATGGCAGCTTAGGAAGAATTTGCAGACCACATTTTAAACTGCTTTGGCTTTAAGCACTGAACACTGGCGTACATGTTATGTATGAATGACAGAATAAAGCGTGTAAACCAATGGGCGTTTCGTTTCGCAAAATACAGTAAGCCCTAAACACTAACCCTAGCTAATTTTGCAAAATTAGTCTGACCAAGTAAAATTGGCTCTAATGTAACATTATGAAATACAGCCACCATAAAAGTGTCATACACTACATACAGGACGTGTTATGATTGCATCACATGTTAGGTTGTATACATTCTAATTCTGCTGTGCCGGACATAATACACTAGCACAAATTTTAAATAGCGCATGGTTGGACCAGATGTTTTAAATTCATTCATATGGTTAATTCAACTTTATTTTCCCATGAAACCACTCAATATCATCGCGTGCATCACATACAGACCAGGGGCAGCGCCAGGGTAAAGTCATAGGAGTGCAAAACATTACATGATTAACTCATATAGGTAAAAACCCTAATTTCTAACTTTTACGCAATTTTTTAAAACCCCAGTTTTTACTGAATTTTGAAACTCAAAGGCGCGTCCGCCCCTTGCCACCCTCCTGACCACTGATACAGACATATCCCATGAAATACGGTTTCTAAGAAAATTGTGATTGAAATAAGATTACATGTTACAGTGCTGCATACTGTACACAGGATTTAAGAGGCATGCAGGACTTAAAAAAAGGGAACTTTTAAAAATTGGACCTAACCACCCCTAGAAAGGTCCTTTGAACATCTCATCATCAAAAAGGGAATTTTTGTAAAGTTTCTACATTTTGGACATTTGCCCCTATGAAAATTGGGTGGCAGTGCGACCGCATCCCTGCGTACGGGCCTGGTATGTTACTTTGTGCATGTTTCATGGTAACCAACATTAAAAGACTAAGATTGTGTCATCTTTAAAGAACTGTGATACAATATTTACAATTAGAGTTCATCAATCACATTATCAATAGAGCAGTTATGTGAAATGTTCCCCTGTATTTTTTTATTTTTCCCACCCCCACCCCCTGCAAAGAAAAATGTAAATATCAGTGATTTGGGGAAAAATACCAGGGATATGGTGCCAATTTTTTTTTTAAATCTCAAAATTTGGTAAATGTTTCCCCCTTCCAATTGAACTTTGATGCCACCACTTTGAATTGTGCCATTCTTAATATAAAAGTACATGTTTCACCGACTTAATCTCTATACCGTATCAGGTCTTACCATAATACTAAAGCATGGTGTGGTATTCCACTTTATGTATCACAACGATTAGCTAGAGCGCAGCGGACGGTAGGTAACATATCTGGTGTGGTATGAATGTAACGCGAGAGATTTCTTTCATTACTAGGGCCTGGAAATTGTTACTTCAAAACCAGATTTTTATTGCAAAAACATGTTGTATAATTAACATTGAAGTGCCTTGATTTATCGCATTGGAAACATTCTTCATACAGTATATTTTGGCATTTTATCCATTTGAATTATGATAACATATCTGGCTACAATATTAGCGACATGCCTCGGAGAACTCTTGCAAAATTTTAATAATCCAATTAATATTATCATGTTTTGAACTTTAATTAGGTGGCATAATAGAGGCTGTAAAAATACCATGTAATCTTTGGTATACACTCTTGTGTACGAGCAGGGACACATTTTTAAAAGAATGGATGGGGGTTGGCAATAATGGCAAAAAAAAAGCAAAGAATTAATGCATCATCAGCCTTATTGCTTGATACTTTCTCACCCAGTAGTTACAACTTCTAGTCTGGATCATTTTGAAAACAACTCCAAAGTATAATTTATATTAATAAATATTAATTTTTACGCGCAAAACCAAGCTTTAAACTGCATGACTGTGAGCGACACGAAAAAAATCGCTTTTTGAACAGTATCGGAGAATGGCCCTGTGACCAGTGGCGGCGCCAGGGGGGGCATGGGGGCATTTCCCCCCCCAAATTTTGTTCTTTCCCCGTTTGCGCCCCCCCCCCCTCCCCCCGGTCGATAAGAAAAAATGAAGGATTGTTTTTTTATTTGGGGCAAAAATTCAGATTTGGGCAAAGATCAGCGATTTTTTGGGCCAAAATGGGACAATTTTTAAATTTTCCATAGTTTGCCCCCCCAGAATTCACTTTTGCCCCCCCAAGATTTCACTTTGCCCCCCGTGTGCCCCCCAGAAAAGAGGTCGAGCGTAGCCACTGCCTGTGGCCTATGCATCTATGAGGTGTTCACCAATAAGTCATTAGGGGTCATTCAAGAGGTCAGTTGTCAAAAGTCATAAATACTCGTGACAGAAAACATTGTGATATCATTGCCTGCAGCTATCATCTATGCAGTATTAAGCCAACATGGGTCAGGTCAACAGGGTCGTATTTATTGTTAAAATCAAAATTAATCCATACTTGAAAGTCAATAGTGGACATTCATTGTGACCTTACAGTCAAAGATCACGAGCATGTCCAGAAAACCCCACATCAAGGGCGGGGGCTGAGTGCAAACTTGGGACTGAGCGGGTGGTTAGAGAGACCTCTACTAAAAATAGTTAAATTTGATATGTGCACTTTATCACCAAAAGTGTTTTTGAGTGCACACATCAATTAAAAATACATTTTCTTAAATATCACTTTCTGATGGGTGTGAGGGCTTAACAAGAGCACTGATGGTCTGTAGCATAGGCATGAAATAGGTAAGTTTAAGTTAATAAAATGAAAGCCACAGAGCCGGGCCAGAAAGTGTGGCTGTTCCATTCATTTCAGACATTGTATTAGAAGTGCTTCCTCAACTAAGTAAAACATGGTTTGTAAAGTTACCAGTGGCACAAACTTAAGTGTTTTATCAGGCATTTATTAGACAACTAATATGCTATAAGTCAAACAAGGCACAAAATTTGCGTATACCCATTGAACCGATATTGGAATTTGGGCCAACGCCAAAGGCATAGGATATCAAAATTACTATTGTCTAACAATGTATTGTATTTTAAAGAGAAAGTGCCAATAGCAAAACTAAACAGCTATATGAACACATGAAAGATATGAGATGTTAGTAACACTTACAATGTTAACACTGTCAAAATCTATTATATTTTAAGTGGTATTGAATTGAAACAACAAAACCATCAAAGAGCACTATTGAGGGTCTAAAATCTCATCCAATCTTTTCAGTGGAATTATTCTTTAGTTTGTTGTAATGTGCACGATTGTGTAATCTACTCATTAAAAATTTGAAACCAGTATGCACTGTACACTCTAAAACTATCATGTTAGCTCCATCAAGCATGATTTCTTGTCAAGAATCGCCAGTAGTGTGCATACCATCTATTTGCTACACTGTACTAAAAAATGAGATCTGGCTGCGAAGGTCCCAGCTAAGCATTTCGTTTTGCTTTAACATATGGGGCTGATATTGGCATGAAATAGGGAAGAGGACAGTCTGACCTTTGTTAGCAAGGTTTCAGAGTGACAAAAAGGTCAAAGGCATCTAGAGGTCATTCTGCATAACATGCCCCAGACCCCAAATTGGATCAAAGGACCGCTGAACTGAGAACAGAAACAACTGAGTTCAAAGAAAAGGTCACAAACATAGGTCAAAGGTCACACTCAGGGGAAATGCACTTGTCATTGAAAATTCTTGAACCATTCCAGAATCAGCACTTTCTAAAATCATGATTTAGACAATGTTTCTGGGGGAACAGTGGTCTGGAGGCAAATTCAGACTACTCTTCAGGAATATATTTTTATCCCCATGGCTTGAAAAGCAGAGGGGGATATTGCGAGGGTGCGAATGTCCGTATGTATGTAGTGTATGTAGTGCGGTTCCAGTTTGGTTAGTTTTGGTTAGGTTTTCGTTTTAGCGTCCCTTCTTGAAAAAGTTGAAGTCTGATTTTAACAGACTTGGGGTTTAAGTGCAATGGGGTTTTTCATGTGGATGATGGCAAAGGTCATGGACCAAGGTCAAAGGTCATATGAGGTATGTTTCAGACTGCCATCTGCGAGGGGTGATGCAAGTTACTTCCTGTTATTTTGTCTAATCTTCCTTGGAGCTGGCCAGTGCATGGAAGTATTGAAAAAACCCTCGCTGATCGTACTTGAACCAGAACCTCTGTGATTACTAGAAATGGCGTCCTCACCAATTTGAGCTAACCGAAGCTAGGGGTTTGGTAGAGGAAGCGATAGATCAACTCTAACAATTAAAGTGGCACTGGCAAACATTTTAGTTGTTTGAACTAAAGTCTAAACCCTCTCTCCCCACCCATAGTCATGGTAACCCGGCATGTGCTTGGAATACAAAACAACTCGCGTGTGGGAGGAGTGGTGAACCCCCACAGCAACTTATATATATGATGGAGTCTGGCCCCCAATGTGCCAGAGACAGAAAGGGCCCTCCGCCTGTGGGTCCCCCAGCAACACTACCACCACTAACAATTGTTTTTAATTATCATATTTCACAAATATCTGCTCAGCCATAGGCGCAAATCCCAGGGAGATGCAGGTTATATAGCCCCCCCCCCAATATTGTTGATTAGGGGGATGGTCAATACAATCATCCCCCAATGTTGATGCCGTATGTGTTTTTTTTGGACCCAAAATTACCTCATTTCAAACCATTAGAGTTTAAAAATGGTAAATTTCCGCACACTTTACGTGCATTTTGTTCGACGAATTAAATTACATGTACGATTTTTAAACAAACAAAAAAACACTCCAAATCCAAACAAAATTTACATAAATTTTTCATCAACCCCATTACCTCAATGTCAAAAAGAAATTTCCACCACTGTGCTCAGCAGAATCCTCCCGTTCCCATTTTATATCCAAGTGATTGACACTCCCACTAATCAATGGTACAGGTGGAATGTACACTATCTTTTGATTGGCTAATAGAAAAAATAAACAATTTTAATTTTGGGAAGAAACGTTTTTAGAATATTTGCGTCTTTGGCACTGCAAATTCAAATTTTCTAAAGAGCAAGATTATCTACGAGAAAAGATATTTTAGCAAGCAGCAACAGTGACCACAGACAGGCCACAATTCGAACAGCAATTATATAATAGTGTATTTAAACCGCACGACATATCCATCGTATCCACGTAAACGTGCTCAAGGGTGTGCGCTGCAATGAAAGAGCGCTAAGCACATCAAAGAAATCATAATAATACCAGAACAGATTTTCCAAAAGCTCGATTTTAGAAGCAGGAGGAAACCGGAGTACCCTGAGGAAACCTGCGAGGAAACGGTTATGATCGAGAAACCAAATTCACATAAAGCCAACGAAATGCCGCTCCTAACGGGGATCGAACCCAAGACCTCAGTGGTGAAAGGCGAGGGAATAACACTGCGCCAACCCGTTCCCCATATGAAATATAACCCAAAGAATTCACAATGCAAAAAGCCTTTGTACAAAAGAGGCTATCCAAACTACAGCTAAGCCTGTCAGGCACACCACAATGCATGAGCTATTCAAAGCAAAATAGCCATTAAGAGTTTCCCCCATCAGTATATTTTAGCTTTTTTATGCAACCACTGAAGATAAAGACAACATTAAAGACTGCAGAAACATGTTTAAAGTATTTAAGTGATTAAAAGGTACACTCTGAGTGTCAGCACATCATTTTTATGTTTTTAACAGCCCCTGATTATAAAATCAACACATACAATCAAATTCAATATTTTATAGATTTTTTATGTTTAGATGTCATTTAAATTCATATAGATTTTGTGCAGAAAACTAGAGAATTAGTAAGCTTAAAGGAAGTAAAGTGCACTATGTGTATGTGATGAAATCGAAATTTCATTAAAATTTAAAAGGATACGGCCAAACTAATACATGATAGTTGGGTCATTTGGGCATCATTTCTCAGTGGATCTGTCTTCTATGAAGGTTGATGAACACATTTAGCGGGGGTGCCCCTCGAGAAAGTGTGGGCGGAATACAGGGGTCAAAAATGAAAATTGCTTGGATTGTTTTAAAAAAGGTAACCAAAGTGTTCTTGTTACAAGGATTAAAAAAGGTATAGTTACTGAGGTATAAGACAAAATTCATCAAATGTCAAAGGTCATCACCAAAGGTTAAATCTTTAATATTGCACCGATTTCTTTAAAAATGGTCTCAAATTGTTAAGCTTTCCACAGGGATTGCAACAAAAGTAGTTTACACTCATTTATATTTGTTTATCATGATAAATGACAAGCAAGGTCAACCCCATTGACCTCTATTGATCTCCGAATTTTAAAAATATGTTAGACGGTGCAAAATTTTTTTGTTGCAGTCCCTGAGGAAAGATGAACAATTTAAGCCCATTTTTAAGAAATCGAAGCAATATTTAAGATTTAACCTTTCGTGATGACCTTTGACGATTTTTGTGTTATATCTCCATAACCATAAGTTGTAAGTAGTACAAATCATACTTTTTTAATCCTTGTAACAAAACGAACGCTTTGGTTACTTTTTACAGCAGTACAACCATTTTTCATTTTGACCCCTGTATTATGAATTTCCCCTCTCCTGGATTCTGTCCAAACTTTCATGAGGGGCACCCCCGCTAAATTCATTCATTAACCTTCAGAGAAGACAAATCCATGGAGAAATGATGCTCTGCTCTCCACGGTCACGGAATTGCCCCAAATGACCCAACTATGACAAGTTCTATGAAAGGTTTTAGTGATACCTATAGGCAGGGCTCTGACAGTGCCGTTTTGCTATTCCGATTTACGTTTCTTTTCCCATTCTATAGACACGGAATATCGGAGCCTCATGACACAGCGCATCAATCGGCAGATGCGGATCACTCTGTAGCAAGAAAAGAGGGTGCTGGTAAATTCCCAGCACCTCCTCGCCAGCACCGCCTTTTCAGAGAACGTGATTCACGCATAATCGAATGTCATGAGTATCAAATCCAATCAGATCAAAAGTATTTTCATTACCTAACATCAAAGCATTCAATAAGAAAATAAGCTACGCCTCTAAGATGAAATTAAGAGCAAGAAACAGACGCCCTATTTTAAAATGGCTGCGCCCGTCATGAACGCGCGTATGGGAAAGCAGTCATTTCCTATATATTGATCTTCCTTGCTATAGGTTGATTCATAGGGACATGGCTGATATCAAAGTGTACCTTAAATTGCAAAGGCTGGTATTCTCAAAGGGAGACTAACTTTAAACCTGGGTTTAAATCACAGTTAGTCCTTCAAGAATGGATCTTTTTGCACTCTGAAAGTGTGATGTAATAGGTGAGAACATATATCACGGATGGGTCAGAACGACCTATTACACAATTTCAGCATATGTTATAAAAAAGTTTCACCCAAGAAGGACTAACCCTGGTTTAAACCCAGGTCTGAAGTCAGGCTCACTTTGAGAATACCAGCTTATGAAAATACATTACATATCATTCTTAAATTAATATGATTAACGAAATAGGCAGCAATGTGTGTGTGTACTTGGCATATGAAACATTGAATTATTTTGATTTGTAAACAAAAGAATTCCACATGACTAAAGCATGTACGCCTTGGTATTTGGTCTAACCTGCCTCTTGTTTGCAGGGGCGACACTGGATGAGTGATGCACCCATTCATATCATCAACAAAGTAATAATTACTCATGTCACAACTGTCGTGCAACTTTTTTCAGACCTTGTTTTACCCCAAATATAACTTGGTTTCCAAAATGGTTACTCATGCATCATTGGATAATCATATTAGATCGGTAATCTTTTCGTAATTATGTGTTCTAATTGGTATGTGAAAGAAATTCTTTCTACAGAAAAATATTCTTAAAATTATAATCTGTACTTACGCAAATAAAATACAATGTTTTATTTCTGACAAGCAGGAATTTGGTAGTTTGGATATAAATTGCCAAAAGGTCCATTATATCAAATTAATATTATTTGAAATGTTGATACTTTTTAAGTGAAAATCATTCCATTGTTATTAAAGCTGGAGTTTTACCCAAACAAATGGTACATCGTACACCTCTGACATGTTAAGGACAGTGTCAAGGGTAATGCTTTTGATTTTACAAGAATTTATGATTTTTGCACCATTTTAAACATCAACATGTGTTCTATCATTACCAACAAAGGTTATCCACTCCAGACAATTTAATCATGCCCTGAATTTTTTGCCGGGTCACCCACCGTTTAATTCACTCCGTATGGTATGTACCATTTGTATGGGCACTTTGCATGTTCTTATTGTTTTCATTTTAAGTATCAACTCAAATGATTCAAAAGATAAAGAACAAGAGATGAGATGACTTACTCTGTCTGTGGTTCCTCCTCTTCTGCCACAGCAGCTGGTACGCTGGTGCGAGGTGCTGGTTTTGGCTGACGTCTGGTCTTTCTGGTCTTAGTACGCTGTTTAAAGTGTGCTTTACTTGCCACCTGTACATCCGAAGATGGATGTTGGTTTATGATGAGAGCAAACAAAAGGACAGGAGAAAAAGTAAAGAAAGGGTTAAAAGGAAGGTGCAAGAATATGTTATCACTTCATGAAATGCATTCAGTGATGTGAAATGGCATGCTTACAAACACTCAAAACAGTGAGATGATGAATATTTAGTGTGCCGACTGAATATATGGTAAGAACTACGACTATCACTTCTGGTTTAGGGTTTATTGTACAACGAACATTTAGATACACTTTTAAATGCAAACACATTTAAGCATCATGTAAATTAAGAAACTTTTCAATTCTGCTGGATTTTAATCTCGTACATGCTCAAGTACTTACATCTTCCTTGTTGACAAAGTTATCTTAATGTTTATGTAGGCCTACGTAAGAATACAGTACAACATAATGAATATGTGTTGCTTGAATTTTAGCACTTTTGCAGGGGTGAACTAATTTACAAGTGTTTTGACTCCAGGCTTTCGATCAACAAGGATGGTTCGATCAACAAGGATCATACACTTCAAGGATATGTACTAGGCGCACTGCATACACTTGTCCATATTGAGACTTAAAAAACGCACTGCTCACCGACGACATTCTTGATTGATATATTATCAACAATTGTCAATCTTATGTATGGGGGTTCCCCTGATTAACACTAGACTAGCTTTGCACAGCTTACTCAAAAATCCCTAAAGATTAGCGTACGGAAAAAATATCGGCTGCATTGAAATTAAATTGACAAGTTTATTTCTAGATTGTTAGACCTGGAATTAAAAGAATGCAAGTTTGGCAGTACTAATACAGTATAAGATTTTGTATTCCATAGTTGGCATTATAAAGATTTGTTCTTTAATTAAAACTGACTCATATTTAACAGACAGGTGGAATTTAAAAGCACTTTTTCAGAATAAAATTCCTGACTTTTTTTTATTAATCCATTTTTATATTTCTATTTACATTTAATGGATAGCATATTGAACATCAGTAAATCAATTTATGGTGATAACGTTTTAAAGGTGCAACGAGAGATTTGAGGCACCAAAATATTATGTCATAATAGTAATTTCATATAGATTAGACACTCAATAGATTTCTTGCCTTGTATTTCGCTACAGAAGTGTCTTAATAGAGAGAAAAAAAGGCGATTTGGATTTGCTTGTATTTCAATGTAAACTTAGGCTGAATTTCGTATTTGCTCCTATACGAAATTAAAAATTTCACAATTTTTGTACCAAAGAAACATTTCTCGGCTTAATCCTTTCAGATGGGGATATTTTTGATGGAAAGCTTTACATCAGGGCAAAATTCAGTACTTTCGATTTTTTAAGGGACACCCGATATGTGGAATCTCTTGTTGCACCTTTAAGGTCGCTTGAATCCCTTTCAAGAAGCTTCGGTGCTGCGGTTTGAACTAATTTACTCCTAAAAACCTCACTCATTTTTCCCGAAAATAGATTTAAATTGCTAGCAATGGCAATTAGCAAAATACAGAAAGTAATTAAAACTTCCGTTGCTCCTCACTTTAAAAACCTGAGACCTGAAACTAATCCTTTCATGCTGCCTTAAGTTCATTATCAGGGCAAGTACATTGTAGGACAGGATGCGCGGGTATCAAAAGCTCATGATGAGAACTGTGCAATTTGGGTACCCGAGGTTTAACTTCCTACGGTTGAATATCAACACAGGTACAGGACAAATCAATACAAGTGAGAATGTGCACAATTTCTGACCTTCATCTACAAATGATTGTATGGACTTGATTAGGATGATGGATCAATACTCTTCCGAAATAATCCATGCGTTTTTAAACATGGGGTTGTTAATACATTGTCGGCACCCACCAAAACATTTTTTTCTATTTATTTTGGTACATTACAGATGTATATTTTTTTATTAAAAACATTTCTTGGTAAATCTAAAAATGTACAAAATAAACGACAAAAAAAGAAAATAGAGTAAATGGCCTTTTCTATTCAAAGGACCTATTCAGCTAGCGACTTGGATTTTCTTGTGACCTTTTCAAAATGTACATTTTGTTGTTTTTCAATGTGCATACCCGTATTATATTAGCCAGAGGTCAGAGATGGTAAAGCTCTTCATGACCCAGTTGGTTTTTTTATCTTTCACCAAACTTCGTTACTTTCGTTTTTGCTAAATAAAATCGTATAATACGTCTTTTTTCGACCATTTCCGTGTATTACACTGTCAAATATCGTAAAACTCTCTACTGCATTAAGTTAATCGTTGACGGAGATATGGACAGATAAAACGCACACAAATTCTCACGTTCAAAGCTTCACATTAGTTTAGGCGCACATAATGATTTGTGTCAACAGGCGAGGATGTGAATTGCGAAACTCGTTCCCGAGATAAATGTGGTTTACTTCGAATAAAATACTGCAAACTTCAAATACGGCAGCATTTCAAGTTCTGCAGGTCTATTCACATTTGCAATGCAGTGCTACATTAGTTTACATTATACTGTACTGCAAAATAAGGCATTACGTTACCGCAAATAAAAAAATGTATTCATTTATTGTAACTCCATGGTTTGAAGTTGAATTTGCAGTGGGATGCGTTGAGTTGTAGCAGAAAGTGATCGACCACAATGCAACTCACTGCACTGCAGTAGAAGTATGGATTGGTATTTAAGCGTATTTCAATCAGGGGGGTCGTTCGAGATATGCAATACCGGATTAGCCGTAAGGAGAATACCGAAAGGTCGTCAAATTCTCACTCCTCACAAGAATCTCACATTCAGCCCTCTGCACTTCCGATTCCCCAAAATTAAGGGTTCGGATTTTATCTTGTGGCACTTAAAGTGGCACCGTTCCGGGTATTAAAAACGCCATTTTTTTTAAAGGACCGGAAATAGTCTGGGTGTACATCTCAATTTCCTGTGTATTTACCTTGACACTGGAAGTTTTTTTTTTTTTTAATAAGGACAACCCCAGTTCTGAACTAACTAACGTGGATCTGTTTTGGGTGTGCATGCAACCTATGCTACCATCCACACATTTCCACACTGCGAGTGTGTAATGCACGAAAATCACAAAACCTTTATACAAGCAACTACTGTCTTACTGACTGGCACGTGTGTTCTTAAACAACTGTTTTTTAACCCCCTAAAACACTTGTTTATTAAATATATCAAGCGGCATTGTGATTATTTTTTTACTGTGACAAGGTAAAGTTACAGGAACATTTGAGTGAAAGATCCACGTCTAATTTGCATGTAATTACTTCTGAAACAAAAATCAAGCAAAGACGTCATCGATTCTGTAGGCCTACTAACTTTCCTTCATTCTCCAACATCTCCAATAGAAGCTCGTCTTCATCTTTAAAAGACAGTTGCAAATGACCTATCGATACATTTGTATTATTCGAGCTCTTTTTACCTCTCGAATCTTGGTCGCTAGAGTGTACGCAAGAGGATTCCATGTCCACTAATTCTATAACAGTAAATCTACGTTTCGATCTATCTTTATATATACTGGTCCTAACAGTAAAAAGAGGAACATTTCTAACCGGTTCATCGCCACCCGCTGAGAAATCCATTGCGGGTACTTCGCCTTTTTCGTCTTCTCCCTCATAGACGAACGTTTCTTCATAGTCTATTAGCAGATCAACGTTAAAGAATGTGCTTATCTTCTCTGGCTCAAAATAATCCAGTACTAGCACGAGGAATCCACATATAACTGCAACTAAACCTGAAATATTATCAAATAAAATATAATATTAAAGAT
Organism: Ophioderma brevispina; assembly: GCA_023653785.1. Taxonomy (NCBI): domain Eukaryota; kingdom Metazoa; phylum Echinodermata; class Ophiuroidea; order Amphilepidida; family Ophiodermatidae; genus Ophioderma; species Ophioderma brevispina. Next base: position 31,434 of record JAMKCH010005086.1, read on the forward strand.
TTTTCAATCTTTATTAGACAATTAGAAAGATTGTACAAAAAACGCAGGCTACAACATAGATGGGTCCATCTCATACAGGGTTGCACAAAATACAGACTAGTACACAGTTGCAAATTAGGAACAAAATAAAATTTTGAAAGGTCAGAAGAGATTCAAAGAACCAGCAGGAACTTCAATTTTTAAGTTATACTAGTATGTACTTGCTGTGACATACTGGCATTAAGACGACAAGTGGTAATTTGGGCATTTACCCCCCCCCCCCCAACACGGATTCTAACAATAAACAACGATGCATAAGAAAACGAACGGAACGTCATTTCTTACCAGCAACTAAACAAACGAAAAAAGTAGCGCCTTTGTGGAACATTAGTTTCTTCTCATCCGTGAAGGGAATCACAAGCTGAGAGCCATATCGAATTGAAGCAAAGAGGATGTTGGCTGTTATCATGCAAGTTCCAGTACCCATCAGGAAATATGCTCCATAGCGAACCACGTTGAAGAACAGTATCATCGAGATGAAATACAGTGGGAATGCAGTCCTAGAGACAGATGAAATGATTGTTGTGGTTAATTATATGTAGCTAGTCAGCAATACCTCTTAGGTTATCTACACTATTAGAAATCTTCATAAATTTACATTTACTGTTACTAAATGTTTTTAATTTTACAGGTCAAATGGCCATTTTTATCGAATTTTAAAACCTGGATGAACGTAATCATACACTCTTCACTTCAAATCTTGTTTAACATGAACACATTATGTATGATTTTAGACCGTTTTTAAAATCCATATAATTAGGTAATTTACTGGCAGTTCCAGGATGCATCCAGGTTGCCAGTAAATTACCGCAAATTTATAAACAATGTAGAATCATGTTCAATAATATTTTTGCTGTAGTTCTGCATATTTTTTTACCTCAAAAAAATGTATTATTGTGCTCTTATTCATCGTATATTTTATGCTGAAACTATTATGTACACTGCAAAAATAGAGCTTAGAAATTAAAAATTTTTCTAAACACTATTTTGCACCACGTTTCTAAACATTTTTAAATGTGTGTTTAATATCTAAACACCTTATATCTAAACATGTTTTAAAATCTAAACATGTTTAGGGATTTGACATTAGGTGTTTATACATTTGATGCCAAGGTTTATGGATTAAACATGTCAAATCTCTAAACACTAATTTGCACCACGTTTCTAAACTGTTTTTGCAGTGTAATAATGACTATTTCACGTCCGAAATCTGAAATTACAGCATTTTACCGTCATGTAAGTTTACAGTGATTTTCTTAGAGTGTAATGATCATGATATGCGCTATAATAACCACTTAATGTCGATCCACAAGCATACATACAAGTGGAAAGTGATGTGTAGTCGCTATTGATGCCTGTGAAATATCCATTTTGTTCCGCTTTCACATAGACCCCACACATACTTCTGTCACTTAAACACATTTTCTCTGCTAACACCGATTAATTTCACGATTTGAAAATAAAATTTAAAAAAATGCTAATTATCACAGTTTGGGTTTAAATATGACAATTTGATTTAATGTTCTATCGAAGACCCTTCAAATTTTAACAAAATCCGGAGGGGTATATAAACTCCTATTTGATGAGGATGGTCTATACGATCACCATCCCCCATATTGACGCCCGTGCACGTGTTTCTGACCAAAATAACCTATTTGCGCACATTTCTCATATGGTAAGGTAAGGTATTAGAATTTAACGACACCTCTAACACAATCGTGTCATTGTGTAATCACGGTTACATCAAACATTTTACTAGACAAATATTAAAATCCACACTTTTTACATTATCATAACATACAAACTCTTAATCTTTGAAATGTTAAGATGTATTGTAATAGTTTAATAATTAAACATTTATTTTAAAGGCCGACTCAGAGATTTCCTGAGGAGGGCGCCCTCAATTTCCAGAAAATCGTGTTTTTTGCATGTACATAATGCTTGTCCATATACTAATCACTGTGTGAAAATCGCTAAGCTTAAATCGAATTCCTTCATATAGAAAATCACAACTCTGTTAAAAAATTCCGGATCCGGAATTGTTGTTATATACAGTATCCTATGGGACGTAATACTACACATAAATGTTTACTGCATCAAAACGCAAATCCGATTCATCTCAAATTTCGGATTTGTGGATTTTAGGTTACTATCTTTAGTTCTAGTTGACTAATTTTCATTATTACACACACAAAAAAAATTCGAAATCTCTGAGTCAGACTTTAAACATTTTAGCAAATCTTTTTGAATAGCCTAATTTTGTTTAAAAACTAACAAAATGTTTTCATATATGGAACAATAAACTTATTGATTGCATTTACTCTGCTCTCCCATGCAGAAAACATGTTACAGTAAAAGCACAATTAAAAGAGATACACTGATGAATTAGTTCACTACATTCGTATGTCTAGTAATTTGTGAACCAAGGAGTGTATAAAGAGTAGTTGTCAATGGCGTGTCCATAACACTGGGGACTGGAAAAGCCTACCTGGGGAGAAGTAGCGTAGCTAATATATGCCCAAATATCTCAATTTTGCATCTTTTGGGGAAATATGCTAAATCGGGTCCCCAAAGCGCTGCAGATACTAATAACTTACCAGAGCAAAATCCATGTGTAGTAACCTGCCAGCCGGTATGAGCGTCCCCATCTGATATCCTCGCCATCAAGAGTAAAGTATTCTGCTATCCAAAGGATTGGGTAGGGTTTACCTAGCCATTGCGCCTCACGGAACTCGCGGTTGATTCTGCCAGCTATACAAAGAGGTAATAAATAATAAATTGATAAAACGTTGACCAATTCTGCTATGATTTTCTTGCTGACCGTTTTTAGTCCGCCCAAGTATATTATTGGCCAAGTACTTGTACATTTTCTCTCCGTAATTTTATTTTGTTTAGTTTGGCTTATTTATGCAGTGTTTGTGTTGAAGCTTGTTGATTTTGTTCTTGTTCAATTTTAATGAAAATCGCTCACTGCCCGTACTAAAGTTGGGAGTCGGAAATAAAGGAAATGTGGCCACAACAGTTATAGCGTAATGGTGGCACACCACGAAATAACTCTCACATTGAAATGTATGTAAATATGTCATGATTTACGCTCGTATTTCCACGCCATGAGGAATAATTTTATATTTAGGTTCCTTGAATATCCTACACTGACTAATGTAAAATTTTAATTTGAAGGTACTTACTCACATTGTCTTTGGGACCCCCTGATTTACTCAATAATATAAATTTTGTTATCATCATATGAAAGGCCAAAAATTTATCATTGTTCTGATATTTCAGCCTCCAAATCCGTTTCTTTCCTAAGATAAGACACGAACTGCCGTTTTAATGGTCATCCATCAATATTAGCACATGCAGTGGTGAATAGAGCTTGGTAAATACATCATTGCTTCTACCGTCAAAACTACAAGAGGCGAGTGTGAGCAAGTGCCAGGCTGTCATATCAAGTAGAGAACACGATAAACTTAACATGCTTAAAATCGGAATGAACACCTTTAGAATGGCTTTTTTTATATTTTTTCAGTCAGAACTTTGCCGATAAGTGCACTCGAACAGCGCCATCACGATTTTAGCTAACACTTTATGCCACCTTACTAGATCCAGCCACCATATTCCTATGTCCAATAGCCTTATGCGATTTGGGACATTTTCTGTGTGATCCACACGAAAGAATCAAAATACATGTATTTGAAATTTGCATGAATAAGCTGTAGAATTTTCCTAATTTATTTTCACCTGAAAATTGACAGAAAAAATATGTGTTTGAAGATATGATCTCCATTCAATTAGGTGTTGCAGTAAGTATCCGTACGAACAGCAATGACTAAAAATCAGATTTTGCCTTTTTAGGTTGTTTTGGTCTTATCACTTGCAGAGTATTTTAGAATATCTACAGACATGCATAAACCAGACGTTTCTTTTTTATTCAGCAAATCACTGATAGTGCCTTTAACTGATTTAGAATATTAGGGTCCTATTCTACCCTTTTCAGAAAGCAAGAATCATGCAAACCTGGTTCCCTCGGAACGCTGATATATTTTTCACATTAGGCGCTATTTTTTACCGGGACTGTCAAGGGTTGTGGGGTTACACCAAATGCAGAAGGATTTTAGTGGCATGCCCTAATGGATTTTATAGCCGGACAGCAAATTTTACCGCGTTTTTGGTCACTCTCGGAGCAAAGTTCTCAAGATCCGAATCTAATTGAAGGGTGAATCATGTACTGAATATCATTTACAGCAGACAATTAAGGAGTTACTTAACTTTTAGAATATATTTAATTCAAAGAGTAATGCAATGTTCAAAAGTATTTCACTCCATATATGGGGCGAGTGAAATTAACTATACTTGTTTACTGAACAGATATTTCCATCTTTCTCCGGAACTCCAGAGCGGCCGACGTTAAAATGAGAATTATATGCTATTTTGGGAAGTGTATTATTTGTTACTTACAAAATCTACCGAAGCCAATTCTTCCTGTCCACCATAGAAGTGGAACCTCTCGTTGTAGTCTATGCTTTCGTTGTGTTTTTCTAATCCCTTTCCATCAGCTGAAAGTAAACGAAACAAAAACCAAGCGGTGATGCGTAGGCCTAAATGAACTAGGCGTTTAGGTTTTTTTGACATTTCAGCAGGATGAATAATAATATTACCGGTAATTCTACTCAAAATCAAAATGGTGCTTACATTTCAGGGTTATGTTTACTGCATTCAAGCCAATCTTGACGCCTATATCTGCATGTATTTCACCGGTTTCAAAGGCTTTATAAAAGGTTGGTGTGTCGTGTATCTCTGCAACTTCCCATTCCATTCCGTACAATGACACTATTCACAAATATAAGAAAATTATAAATTGAGCAGTATATGTAAAAATACAATATCAAGTACCGATGTCAAAGGAGATACCCCCTGGAGCCATAATCCAAGCTCCATAGACGGCAATGGAATAAAGCGTGAAACTAATGTTGCGTGAAGAGTTGTCTTAATAATTGCAAGTGGAATATGAGATCTCCGGAACGCGCACATTATGTTTGGGGCCAAAGTTCAAAAGAGTAAAAAAGGTCATTTTCACCAAAAATGCTTCTACAAATTACAGTGCATGGTAACATGGCTCAAACAGCCTATGAAACAGCTTGCACCCCTGTACAAAAGTTACGGGTCAAGGAGGTCAATTAGGGGTCACTTTGGGGGTAAACAGGTTATTTTTACCGAAAATGCTACTCCTACAGATTGTGTTGTATGGTCACATGAGTCACTGCACATGATGTAGCTTGAGGCCCTCTACAAAAGTTTTTAATCATTTAAAATCAAAGGTCAAAGGTCAGTTGGGGTCATTTCCGGCCCGAGTCTAAAATATCTTCAAAAATCCATATCAACCACACAGGCAAGGTAGTACATCGATGCTAGCACAGATGTTAAAATGACATACAAGTCAGTTGAGGTCATTACGGGCCAAAGGTCAAATTTAAAAAAATGATCCAAAACTCGGCGAAAGAAGACTGAACCGAACCCATATACATTCTAAACACGTTGAAAGTATTTTGAGCTCATTCAATGTCATTAAGGGGCATAAAGGGAAAAAGGTCACATTTTCGAAATCACAAATCTTTTCTACCTCTCGACTGCCCTCAGATACTCTTTAAGATCTAGTTGAGCAATCCACTTGCAATGCATGTTCTACAATCTACGTGATGTATCAGGCAGGGGGTTTTATACCTATAGCTTTGCTACAGAAAAGTGAGCAAAGAGTTCTTTATGTATACCCCTCTTCGAAGTTGTACATGTAACTTTTTGCCTTAGGGTTAGGGTATTTGTTAGTGTAAGGCTATAAATAAAAAAAATGTGTTTTCCTGTACAATTTTAAAGGGGGTGTACAAATGGAACTCTTTCCAAGAAGTGCAAATATACTTACACATAATTGATAGCAGTAAATAGGATCCTATGACGAATCGTGTCGTAGCAAACCACCGCTGCATGAAGATAAAAATGAAAACGAAATTTGAAATTAACTCTTGCTCTCACGCCTTTGATAGTAATTTTCCAATTTCAACATTAGACATCTTAATGTATACATTCGCAGTTTGCTAGTAGATGCTTGTAATTTGGATATTTTTGGTTTGTTTACCTGGAAAGCTCTGGAAGTACATTTGGATAAACACTCCTTTCAGTTTCAAAACCGTTTGCTAATAACATCAAGGGTAATTGTGTTGTTTTAATCAGTAAAAATGGCAGTTCGAGGATGTGTCCGAGTTGCCTGGCAGTAGGAAACTGTATAGTATAAAATCATAGTTTGATACCACTGTGGTTTGATATGTTGCTATTATTTTGCAATGTTTTACGGTAACGTATTATCGTACCTTTGTCCAATGTATATTTTATGATGAAAATGTCCTGCATATATGTCCATTTCCCATTAAAAATAAGTCTAAAATAACTATGTCTTACTGTTAGTCATGCCCATTAGTGATTTCTATTAAAATATTCTGTTAAAAATTCCAACAGTGCACTTTCACAAATTGAAAGCAGTAGTTGTCCGGGCAGTTGTCATAGGTAAATATTAACAGTAACCAAATAACTTGTTCAAGATTCCGTTCTTTATATTGATTTTTAATACGAGTTACAAGTTTGGGGTCATCTGCTTTTTTTTGTTTGTCCTGCTGCTGTTTTTGTTTTTCATATAGTGCTTGGTTGTTGTGATTGTTAATAATTTGGTGTGTGTGTGCGTGAGCGTGCGTGCGTTTGTTTCTGTGTCACTTGGAAAATCTGGACGGGGAGGGTGAACGGGCCCCTAGCAGAACTTCATTTTGAAACGTGGCACAACGACAAGCAAATAACTTTGCAATTCACAAGATCACTTTAATTATGACATGGATGGGGTATGGGCCGTACCCCCCTCCTTCCCCCACCAACCTTGGATACGCCCTTCATAGTAGCATCAGCAACAAAATTGGTTTTGACAGTTAGTACAGTTTATCAGGATTTTCTTATTTCTTAGATACAAAATATATATTTAAAAATACTCACTTGCCAACCACGAATTCCAGGAATTATACAAATGAAGCTAGCTATGAGGACAAGGAAGGCAACTATGAGTCCGATCTCCAAAACATCTACAGTAACAGCGGTTTTAGAGCAGGATAGTAGGCTGGATAGCCTTCTGCTCTCAAAGCGCTGTATGGTGACCCCATGGTGGAGGCTCTTACAGTTCCCCTTAAAGAGCTCTGGATCTCTTCTGGCTTCAGCCGTGCTGGTAATCTGGAGGTGCCCGATCGAAGTCGAAACTACCCTGTAAAGCAAAAGGGAAGGGGACTTGTTCTCATGAAGTAAAGCTTTGCCGTCTGTTCACGGGGATAACCAGGAGGGAACAATACCTACGATTAAGACCAATACATAATACTCATAACCTCGGTTGTGACGTCGGTGAACTGAATCGCGACGGAAGGCATTATCATGCAAAACACGCCTTACAAATTGCAAGGTGAACACGGCATGACAATACGAATGGTATGCCTTCGCAAATATTGAATGCCGGTGATGTCAAATATTACTAGCAAGTCCCCAAAAGTTGCAGAATAGAATGATTTTCAAACTTCAAGTGATGTTAAATTTGTGCGGTTTTATGATATAATTTAAAATGTTACTACTAGGGTTATTACGTCACTTTCTATGTTAAGGGTAGTGTGAACTTTGAGTTTCCGAGTATTATATTTTAGTTTGTAACTTTGCTTCACAATTATTTGATTAGTGTATGTTAAAAAGATACATTTCTAGAAAGAAATTGGACGATGGACCCGATGATGGCATTAGGATTCATGTAACTTGCCGTATTTTGAAAAAAAAAATACTAAAAAAAACAGATTTGTCCCCAAAAGTTTAGACAGCAGAACAAAAACATTGAATTTCAGGATTCTTATGTTATTTTTTAGAAAACATAGGACCAAATTTGTTTAGGGACGGTTTTTCATTTTTTAAAATAGAGCTTACTTTTTTCGAAATATAAGGAAATGTCAAAAAAAGGTGTGATTTTTACTTTTCTTTTCCAAAATTTGGTATATATTGGAGGAGAGACTCTCTTTAGTTAGAAATGCGAAAATTGAGGGGAAAACATTCCCTGGAGGAGACCAATGCTATCGTGGAAAGTAAACCTTACCTTTTACTTCGGTATTTTGGAGTTATCTTGTCTGAAAAGTGCCAAATTTTGCGGAAAATGAACATTGAGAAAATCCATGTTTTAGTAAAAAAAAGTGACTTTCACGACATTCAAGCTGTCTATTTCTCAAAACTTATTTTGAACTTCAAAATTGAGTATGTTGTGCACGTGATCAAAATACATCTTTATGCACTATTGAATCAAACATATGTTGTCTCTAACTCCAGAATTAGAAGAAATTGAAAGTTCATCTGGTCTAAATTAGCGCTGTGTTTACATTTTCAAATATTATTTTTCGTTTTCCAAGATGCGCTCGTGCAAAAGTACATTGAAACACGACGCATGCTTAATTACGCAGCAAAAATTCATCGCGCGACGCGATGGTGCGCGCTTTGCGCCTGACGGCGTGAAATGTTGCTTAAATTCCAGCCGTATAGACAAGCGGTTTTTATGAGCTTTAATTTAAATGGTCAAATAGCTGTTTTAAATCGGCAAAAACTACAGCTTCAAGATTGTCTGCAGTGCATAACCTTTGTTGGTAACTTAGAAACACAGTTTGATGTTTAAATGGTGCAAAAATCAAAATTCGTGGTAAACAAAGCACCAGGGTTTGACACTACCCCTTAATAAACCAGATTACTTTGGTAATTGTTCGTGCTTAACAAACAACCACAACAGCGTTTAAAACAAACCAAAATACAAAAAAAAGTCCTTGTAGGCTTTGAGATCCCGTTGTCAATAATCAGGCAAAGCGAATGTTCGTTTTCAGATTTCAATTCCACACCATGTGACGTCATCAGTTGACCCGTATTCCGCTTACCTTGGTTGAAGGCAAACTAATTCCTTTTATGTTAACTTTAACTTTACTGTTCTCTGAGACAAAGTGTATCAGGTGAAATTGTCCGTATTTCTTTGCATGTAAATTATATTCCTGTCAATAATTATGCTGAAAAGATATTTTATACTATCTTCTGGTTCTCGGGCTGCGGTTTACAGGAAAAGATTTTCAGGTCCCAAGCAAATTAAGAGCTATTAAGCTAAAAAAAAGTTTACTTCGTGAACGATGTCACAAAAATTTAAATGCGAAATGAGATCAGGGTCTTTAGTATATTCCTGATGATTGCACTGAATATATCATGGAACACACTAAATTATAAGTGTTTTTTTTTTAAAACCGTCGTAAATTGCAGTGCCCACATGCAGCAAATAATGAGTGTCGTCAAAAACATATCTGGTGGGAGAATACTGAATATTGCAAATAAACAAAAGTGAACTGTGGTCGATTTTATTGTTTATCTTTTTAAAACAAACAGACATAAAATATATTTTTGTGCCCTATACGCATTTTTAAAAAAAAGAATATGTACATTTTTTAAGAACATCATATGCATTTACATGGGTACAGCACTTTTTTTGCCTTTGAGAAAAGATTATTAATTGGGTCTGAGTGGCGAGATTCCGGGGCGAGATTCTGCACATCGTGTCCGTAGGCCTACTCATGCATACGATTGGGAACCGGATTTCTTTTCCATATTTGAAAGTCATTCTCTCTGTGCTGTTATTACGTCACAAGGCGGAAGCAGCAGACACATCTTCCGGGACATCTTCACACCCTTGATGAGCTCCTTTGGCAAACCTGGCGGAAGGTTACATACCGACGGCCTTATCACTCACTTACCAAAGTTGGCAGTTCCGTTCCGAAGAACTTCGATCATGCATGGTTGAATACCTATTATCATAAATTATTCAGTCCACAATAGGAAATGTCGAACTAAGATGATTTGCATTTGGGTTTTACGAAAGCGTTACAATCCAGTCACTCCCGTGTAGCTCTGTGATCGGATCTGGGAAGTTTTTTGTAGGCATATACTAGTATTGCATATATTGCAGCGGCAATCAGGGAATCGGGCCGGGCATCAAGGTAATCGAGCACTAGTATAGTTACTGCCAGTCCACACCGCTGCGATGGTAACAACCTGCTGACAAACCATGCAATTTGAACTCTGATTTTGGATAATATTTACCTATAAAGGTTGTAATATCTCGAACTTCTGATCTTAAATAGGACAGCGAAACTCTTCAAAATGATGCCCAGAGTGGGCTTTTTACTTTCGTTGCTAGGGTTCTTCGGATCATATATAATAGGTAAGTTTGTTAAAATTAAATTATTTATAACATTTATATATAATCAAAGGTACTTAACAAGCTGCAACACAACGGATCGTCAGGTAAATTTGATATGGTAAAGGATCCCATCATACGTGTTTAAAGATAGTAGTTGGAAATTGCCCAATGTCGACCTTGGAAGATTTAAAAATGAGCAAAGGCGATTAAAGTAATACTTGTAAAAAGTCTTTTTTATATATTGAAAACCATTTTCATGCATGATCCGGCCAGGCACAATTTGAGCTAATATGCCAACCTAAAAAAATGCTACTTCGGTCCAAATTCAGGTACGCATGCCATACCATTTTCTCCGAGGAGAGGCGTGAGGCGCAACACATATTTTCTATCATATCAAGGAGTGTATAGTTTGTACCGATTGACCCGTAGGTTTGGTTCTGAACCCGGAAGCCCACAGAAAGGAAAAGAAAAAGAGTTACTTTACTGCCTCAAATAACAAATTCTTTACTCGTATGGAGTTGATTTGCACCTTAAAATGTATCATTAAAGGTGCAACGAGAGATTTCAAATAACAGATGTCCCTAAAAATGTTAAAATTCTGATTTTGGCACTGGTGTAAATCTATCAAAAATATCCCCATCTGAACTTTTTCTTTGGTATAAAAGTGAAATTTCTAAATATAACCATATGCAAATCGCCTCAGTTTGTTTTCTTTTAAGTTGTTTCTGTAACCAAATAAAAGGTAGGGAATGTGTTGAGTGTCTAATATATCCAAAATCACTACATACCACAAATATGGATGACTTGAAATCGTTGCACCCAATGGGTTAAAAACAAGAGGTAGAAGTATTGAAGCTTAATTAAAAATTGGTCTGATTTTCCATTTACGCATTATCTGTTACATAAATATATTTGCTGTAATTATTGAACAATTACTGAAAAATCCGAATATCAAGATTTAAAGTGGAGTCATTGAAAATGCATTTTGCGTGCTTTAAGATAATAAATGTAGAGAAATATCTTGTAATAGATTTAAGTCTTTGATCTCCAGCGCCAAAATGGTACCACCTCACAAATTAAATTGCTTTGCATTGTCTTGTAAAGTGTTTTGATGGTTTGAAAGTAATCGTAATAAAAGTAATATTAATCTTCTTTGCTTCCATTGTACCGTGGTTTCTTAATCCTCCCACATCAAAATTGAGATTTTGGTATCAGAGTGAAGTTCATATTTTTTCTCATTACCGTGAGTACAGTGGAATTTTATGCTGTTGTGAACAAATTCGTCTCCAAATGTGATCACATTTATTAACACACTGTCCGATGGGCCAATTTAGTACACATTTTTGCTTCTACTTTCCAAACAGCTGGACCGGTCGAGTTCAGTTTTAATCAGATGTTTTAATGATATGCTTCCATGCGAGGGAGAAAATTTATAAAAAAAATCGAACCTTAATCGGGTCACCCACCTTTTAAAAAAAATGAAAATAAAAGCGATTTACTTCCGGGTACATAAATGTTATCAGGCCCTTAGCCAGTTTGGAGAGGGTGGATTTTGAGAAATCAACCTAAAAGCTTTAAAAAATCATATTTGTCACCCAAAAGTGTTTTTTGTCATTTTTTTTTTGGGGGGGGGGGTAGTCTACTGTGGGACCCCCAGCTACGGGCCTGAATCCCGGCCTGAATGTTATAGGGCTACATGACTGATTTTCCTGAACATTCGTTTAAATTTTGACCGCAAGTCTCAGCGTACAAACACCTCAGCGTTTCTAAATTACATTTTAATGTTTTAAATTCCCTATCACATTATGTTCAGCACCATCGTCAATTATTGCAAAACTTGACAAACAACCACTTTTCCTTTACATGTTGAGGGCGGTGTATGCAGCAAATTGTCAAAGCCAGGTCGAAACTGATCGAAGCAGCCGTGTCGCGCTTCAGTACAACACAGTATAAACCCTGTTAACACTTAAATTTTACATGACTCGGGTGGAAGAAAACGTCGGACCTTGCGATTTTTTTGGAAAAATAAAAATATTCTGGTATATGAAATCCTTGAGATTTAAGACCAAAAGTAAGCCCAAAAATGTAGTTGTCTATCGATTTCCTCAGCGGAAGTGGGTGAATAAACGAGCTATACCTGGATTGTAAAATGAAGATAAAGCAAGGAGGTGTAAAGTGGCTTTGGCGGCCTGGAAATTTCTTTTCTCAGAATATTGCCTATGTCCGCTAAGGTGTACAAATTCTCCGTCGGCAATGACCTTTATATCATTAGCGATCTTTTCACCGTTTTAATTGCTCTTAAAATAAATCGGGAAGTGGAGACTCTTCCATTTCCTGTTGCTCCCCGTAATAAGTCTCTGACAAGTTATAAAATATAAGTTCTATCAGTTGAGTATGATTTTTAAACTCAAACTTGTCAAAAGATGTGCTTGATGTACGATAATTATTGTACTTCTTATTAGGTATAATGTATTGAGACCTATAGAACTTTTATACTTTAAAGTGCCTACTTAAGTAGGCCTTACTACTACTACTAGTCCAATGTTTTTAGGGGAATTTCGTTTACAAAAGTGATAGTAAATATTTAGGAGCCTATTCATTTCCTTTCTAAAACTACATTTTGTAGACATAGCGCTACGAACCAGAATTGTTTGTCACGTTCTGCCACTAAGAAGAGAAGTAGCATTTCCTTGGTTCCTGGTTTGAGGGCACTCGAGAACCCGTATTTTTTGTGTTCTGTAATACAGTATTTTCATATACGGAATATTAGTAAGCAAAATAAATTAAGCCTAAGCTTGCATGCACATAAGCATTAAAAATATTCAAAGCATATTAAAGGTGGGTGACCCGATCATGGTCCGATTTTTATGTTTTCTTCCTCATATAGAAGCATATCGCCCAAAACACCTTATTTCGAATTCTGTTCGGGATAGTAGAAAAGCAAAATGTGTACTAAATTGTAACATCAAAAGGACTGGACTTTTACTGGGACAACGAGAAAACTGAACTTTATTCTGATACAAAAGGGTAAAGGGAGGGGAGAAGTTGTCGATTGGGTCACCCACATAACTTCAGAGAAAGGTTTAGGCCTAGCACATTCTCATTCTAGTACCCCTTAGCATGCTGTACATGGATTCCTGGAACACCTTTCTCTTTTACTCTGGACAAAACACTTTTAACTTTGCTGTATAGCTATTTTTGCATTTTTTCAACATTGACTGCAAATGACATGAAACGTCTGTCCCCGCTAACTATTTATTCTGAGCAATCTGGTCATCATTCATTTCTGTTGCAAAAAAGGTACAAATTAGGCATTTATTAACATTGACCTTAAATGACCCCTATAACCTTTAAAACTGAAAAGAACAGTCATTTTTATCACTAATTCTAAGTCAATCTAGCTTGAGCTGGGTCTTGAGCACCCTCTAGTAAACCTGTTTATTTCTGTTACCTAAAGTGCAATTTTGGGCATCGTTTTGACAGATCTCAAATGACCCTTACTGATCTTTGGCCTTCTCCCAGTTACTTGAAAATCCATTACATTCTGTTAATGAAGAAACTTTACAACTTTCAATGAATACCCTGTTCCCCAGTATGTCTTTTGAAATCAATTCCCAATGCTAGCAATTCGCCTATCCGGACTGTACAAACAATGTCAGTACTTTAGGATAAAAAGGTGTTGTCCAAAAGTCTAAGAACCCAAGACATTTCATAATCAGCAAAAAATACCCTAAGTACTAATGTTTCGTGGACTAAAATGAGCATTAAAGTTAGGGTTTTTATGTGTTCAGAATAGAGTCTTATTGATTCACATGATCCTATTGAGTGACATTTCCCAAAACTGTGCATTGTTGGGATTGACTCAAAACACGCCTCTGACCTGTTCCATTTATGAATTTTTGCTTTGACCTTCAAATAACCCCTTGTAAGACCCTCTATGTTTCAGAATGTTATATCAGCACCAAAACACATAAAGATTTATTCTGAGCACGCGCGAGCCCGGTGATTCCGAGTGGGCAATTTCCCGGTAGATTCAACAATTGTCACGATCACAAGGCAAAGATTTCCTGGTCGCAGGCGGCAAAAGATCCAAAATGGGCTAATTTACATGAATAAATCCATGTTTTATATATTTCCCGATTTCCCCTCCAGATTCTTTCAGAGGGGCACTCTGCCCCCCCTCCCCGCCCTTTAACCCCCACCTGGCTACGGCACCTGATTCTGAGCATGTCTGGCACACTGGATGTTTTTCTGTTGAAAAATGTCAATTTTGTTATTTTTCAACATTCAATGTCAAGTGACCCCCAACAAAATGAAATTCTGTGAAGGTCTTAAAGAGACATGAGGTGACATTTTCCAAAAGAGGTCCCATCAATTTTTTGGTTTACCGAAGCCTCCGGTTTTTTTGATGCATATTTGGAATTCTTTTTATATACCACTGTATTATATCACCACAAGCAAATATGCCATCATTTTTATACGGATGATTTAGTGTTTTCTTTCGATGCACGACATAAAATCAAGCATGTTTTCTATATGGACGATTACAATCAGTGCAAGTTCAACAATGTTTATGGTTTTTCTTTGTACTTGTTGGTCCAATAAATCTTTCAAATGTTCTCGGTATAGGTCTACAACCGATCCAGTGCAGTTTGAGAGATATTTGTAGCCTCAAAAAATCTCCAGTTTAGTAGCATTTACTGAAAAACACTCTTCCAAACACATTTAATCACCTTTGTGTGATGCATCCATTAGTTGTCGTTAAATTTTAATACTCATATCAAGTAGAAACTTATAGACAAAAATTGAACAAGCACCTTTAAGCATTTATTTTTGAGCTTCATGTGTGTGTGTGTGTATATGTGGTATGTGTATATATATCTATGTTTAAAAAATTGTTTATTTTCCCTTGCACGTCGGTCCTTCATAGATGCAGTAATGGAGATTTCATAGTATTGCACACACGTGACCCTTGGAAGAGCACATGTGTAAATCCAAAGGTCCTTCGGGGGGTCATTTTGAGGTCATCAAGAAACCCAGTGAGGACATACAAATTTTGCATCATGACAGTTACCAATCTGCTTAGAGCATTCACCACTTCACGGTTTGGCAGGATTCCGTATTACTTTATACTTTTTATACCCTAAGCTTTGTACCTTACGGCTCTACTACCAATCATGTTCTTTATTCCTTTAAAGAGACACAACGGAGACTTTTTTTAGGATACAATTTGCACTTGATTGGTTGTATATAGAATACCTACCAAGAACATTTGGATAGTTTATTGGACAAACCAAACACAATTTTGAAATTGGTTTGCTATCCTAATCTGCCCATTCTGTTGTGCATGTAAGAAAACTATTAAGTCATCTTTTGATTCATAAAGGTGTGGCTTTGGGCTTAAATCTTATTATTACTACTACTACCTTGGAATGTAGGTTAGGGCAAATTGGCTGCCGTTATTCACTCATGATGGCATTAGGGCAAACTCTCATTTTCCCATAACACCTTCCTTTGTATTGCACTTCTTTCCATTTTGGATAACAAAGGATATGCATATGCAAGTGTATGTTATTTTTGAGATTTTGTATAACATACTGTTTTTGCTATGAACTACCCATACTACAACTCGTTAACTTTGTTTTGAGAGTTATTACTTTTGTTATTTTTACTATTATTATTGTTAGAAATTTAGCAGATAACATATTTAATCCTGTTTCTTTTTGCTCTCATTTCAGTTGAAGCTCAATCAACATCAATGACAAGTGATGGCATGATGATGACAACAATGCCAGGAGGCAGTACTTTACAAGATACTACTGCACAAGCTCCTACCCCAGAACCCACACAAGCTGCTCCCCAGCAATCTACTGCAGGAGCTGCTGCCACAGATCCTGCCGGCACAGAACCTGCAGGCACAGAACCTGCTGGCATGTTTACCAAGCCTACGACAGACGAGGAAATTTTAGAATATGAACGTATGTTGGATAGGCCTAAACAAAAATTGGTGGTGGTGGTGGTGCAACCCCCTTGCCTCAAAAATGTGTATAAGGAAAAGGGGGGAAAATGCACCAATATCTCACCATCTGCATTTTGAATCAAACTTGGAAAAATAATTTACACAAAGTATAGAAGATTTTGTGATCCATAGCCTCATAAGACTTAACCAAATATATTTTAGATTTTTATATCATTGAAACCATTGCCTGAAAGAGACACATAGTGTGGTCCCTGGGGGTTTTGACCCGGAAAAAAATTGTTATTGAGCTGATTTTTGCACCAGATAAGCAGAATGCATCATAAAACAACATATCCAAAATCCCCATAAATCCCCCTTGGGGAAATTTTTTTATCCAAGATGGCCGCCAAATTAGCTATATCTCAGCTTTTAAAGTAGATGCTGATGATTTTAGTGTTTTTGAATATGTTTTGGGAGTCAAAGAATCCAATTATGTACAAATCTAAATCACTGATGACTTACTTCACGCCAAAATCCAAAATGGCCGCCATTTTATATAATTAGCCATATCTCATGTTTTTGAATGTTTTGAGGTTCAAAGAATTTGTTTAGTTTAAATTTAAATCAATGATGTTTTCCTTAACTCAAAAATCCAAAATGGCCACTAAATGGCTGCCATTTCGCTGCCATTACATATAATTATCTTCTCACTGACATATACTTTCCTTTGAAGTCTCCTGCAAGGAAGCTCGGTCAAACTGTCGCATATATAGGAGGGTTGTTTAAAAGCATTACTCCCGAAAAGGGATTGTTCTAATTACCAAATAGTAGTAATTTTAGTTCATCTTTAGTCTATTCGAAAGAATGACTTAGGTGTTGTTATTTGAACTTAATCAGAATGCAATTTCCCCAAACTGCACAATGAGAACCAGTACGTCACTCAATATAATACTAATTCGAAAGAATGGTTTTAAAAAAGTTTAGTATAATGCAGTTTTCGTATACTGTTCACATAAGCGCATGATTAATTATAGGCCTACACACGTACGTCTTGCCAGAAATGGGCATAGAAACAATAGACCATATATATTTCTATTTTTACAACCAAGTACCAGAAATGGTAACTGGAGTGTGAAAGAAATATATGAAGATGAATCCCAGAAATTGGGAGAAATAACATTTGGGTGTGAAAACACCAAGAGGACTTCCTATTACATAATTCAGGTTCCGTCTTTTATACCCGTCCCTTTTACAAAATTTCTCTATATTTATAACTATTTATTTATTCACTTATTTATATTTATTCATTTATAATTATTTCTTGTCATTTTTAATATTCGCTTATATATATTTATTTAGATATAATTGATTTGCTTGTTTCTTTATACCTCTTTTCCTTGTTCTGAAGTTGAGATAAAGCAAATTATATGTAATGGCGGCCATTTTGAATTTCAACATAAAGGAAAACATGGATAATTTAGATTTAGACTAAAATCATCAACACATCTACTTGAGAAGCCAAGATATAGCTAATTATATGCAATGTCAGCTATTTTGGTGGCCATCTTTGATAAAATTTTTTCCCCAAAGTTGGGATTCATGGGGATTTTGGATATGTTGTTATATGATGTATTCTGCATGTCTGGTGAAAAAATCAGCTCAATAACAATTTTTTCCACGTAGTATGTATGTTTCTTCTTCAGGGACTATACTAACAGGGATATTTTTTAGAAAGAAGCACACCCAACTTTTTTTAACCAGGATTTTTGCATTTTTTAAAATGCTAACCAATGTATAAGATAACACCTATAAGCCGGAGACAGTCATTATGTAATAAGATCGTTGAGATGATGATTCAGAATTTTCTCAAATATCTGGACAAAATTATATTAAAAATGATTAGCATCGAAATGATATCATTCAAAATAATATTTGCATTTGTGGCGGATTTTTGAGTGATTGCACCCATGCAGCTTTGGGCTTAATTTAGGTGAAATTGGGCTAATTTCACACGTCTTGCACCCTTCGTCCTGGTCCTGTTGAACACTTTGCTGGGTAAGGTCAACAGAACGACTTGTAAATTTCCCCTCCCCGTCCCACAAATGTTGGATTCGTAGACTGTACGATTTATAATATGACTTGCACAACCACTATAATCGACAATTTGGGGGTGGTGCTTTATGGAAATGTTCTCATATCTCTTTAAAATGTTCAGTTACATGCCTTAGGGAGCAGTCTTTATTTACTAAGTACTATGGGGGTGGAAGATTTCACCTTTTTAGGGACAAATTTTGCATTCCCACTTTGCCTGCCATTCAAACATTTTGCATTCCCCTTATGATTTTGTTCAATTTAAAAGTTACTGTACCCACTCTCCTTGATGAACATTTCCATGCCCCCCCCCCCTTGATCACCAAAAAGTATAATCCCCCTAAAATCCTCCATTCCCTTGGAATAAATGACCCCTCCCTTAGGTCTTCCTTAATAGCATTATGATCCAGTTCTATACCCAACTTTACTTGTAATTGTTTTTATTTTGCATTTTTTTAATTCCAAGATTTCTGTATTTTTCTGCAGTAGAGCATAGACCAGTTAACAGCAATGTTTGTAAACATGTTAGGGCCTGGTATCTTGAAATAGGTTGGCCTGACTGTTACACACTGGGCAATTGTATCGGTTAGAGTTTTAATACTATGGGCCATAACGATTCGCAGGGATGGATTCGCAGGCAAAAAAGAAGTGACTTAGGATGTTAACTGGTCTATAGATCATCACACTGCTAATGATATATTTGTTTGTCTCTTTTACAGGGCAAATTGGTGTTTTTGAATATAAGCATGTAGAGTACGAAGGATACGATGGCTGGTATAATAACAAAGCTCATCCAGATTGGGGCGGTGCTGGTAAGTGTCCGATTAACCACATGGGCGATACCTGCTTATTGGTCTGAATGGAACTTTTTTTAGCCAATCAGCAACGTAATGTTGGCAGTAGGGCTCATGAGGGCTAAAGCTTAAATTTTTAGAAGCTGCATTTCAGCTGCGTATTGAAATGAATAGCCTATCAGAAATGCTACATGGAAGGCAGGTAGTGTTCGGGGGGAGGGGGGGGGGAATTTCTCAGCCCATGCATGTATAGCATGCAAAGGGTTGTTAGATGCATACATTAATTTATGCTTACATCTTTGATTATTTTAATGAAATTTGCAGTGACCCTTAGATGGAGGGGCACAATCCATTCAGGAATTGAGGGTGAATGGTCCTCTACATCATATGGGTCATTGTACTTTTTCAACAAATAGGAGTATGTGATTAGAGTTGCAAAGATCTAAGGGGAGCTGATACAGCTTGTACAAAATATACAGTCCAAGTTTGTATAGTGGCCATTGTATAGTGGTCCTGGTAAAAAAAATATGCATTACAACCATTTTTTATCATCTAAATGTCATCTAGACATAATTTTGAGGTCATTTTTAATGCCCATACAGTTTTTTATCAAATTTTATAAATTGTTTGAGCTTATGCCGCCTATCAAAGGTGCAAGATCAAAGGTTATCCAGGGTCATTTGAGGCCAAAGTAAAAATATGCACACATTTTCAAAAAAAATGGTTAATCGTACTAAAGTTATCATTATTGATGTTTCATTCAAAGTGTCTATTTTTTCAGTAAATTGTATCTGTTTTCTCTATAATAATGATGCATTTTAAACTAATCGGTATTCTCTAGGCTTTTTATGAGGTGTGATTTTGATGTATTCCATTGTACAGAAATGGCTCTTACAAGAAGACTGCCTGTAGCTTATGCAGATGGTGTCTATGAAATGGCTGGTCAAGATCGAGTGAACCCATTTGAAGTCACCTGGAATACCATGAGAGGTCTAACAGGAAAACCGTCATTCAAAGGCAGAACAGCCTTCTTGACCTTTTTTGGCAAGTAGAACTTATTCTTCCAGATATCTTTTCAAATTATTTTTTTAAAGTTCATAGGGTTCACGACTACACTATCAGATCATCTGATAATCTCCGTCCGCCAAATTTTAACACTGATTTGGCACGTAACTCAATCAGAAGACAGGGACCTCTTCTTTGGAATAATCTTGGTTCTGACATTAAAAACTGTACCTCAGTTTCTACTTTCAAACGTATGTTTAAACAGTATTTGTTATCCCAGTTTTTTCCTTTTCATATTACATCTGTATGTATCTCTATGTAAATTTGATTAGCTTTTACCCTGCCAACAGGTTGTTCTGTCTACACTTGTCCTGTCTAGTCTACGTCTTGCACTTCTAGTCTCCCATCATTTATGTTTGTAGCTTGTCTTGCACACCTTGTAGGGTGGCCAAGGCTTCATGAGCTGTGCTCTTACTTGGTCAACCCACCATTCTCTTGTATTACTTTGTTTGATCTTATTTTGGTGAATAAACGCTGAAACTCTAAACTCTTATTCACAGTATTTTTCACAGAGGAATTTTTTTCCAATCACTGGAGTAAAAAGTTCCTAAAGTTGCCCTGTGTGAGACCACACTTGATCACTTTTACCTGTACACCTCAGCTATTTAAGATCGGCAATCCCTGATTTATATTACAAATATCATTATTTTAAGTCATGGAGATCATGGCCAACTAAAATAAAACTTTGAGAGATTTATAGTTCAGTAAAAGCAAATTCAGCTAAGTTAAAATTTCAACATCGGAGTGTTTTGTCATACCATACCATACTTCATATGGTGTAACATTGTCTGGGTGGCAGAGTTCATTCACATTGCATTTTTTATGGAATATGTAAGTCCCCAGGGTATTGGCAAGGTGATGGGACAGTCCTGAAGGTATATACATTTATGCTGGTATTCTCAAAGGGCCCGGTCAAAGGGAGTCTAAATTTAGGCCTGGCTTAATTACCAGGGTTAACACTGGCGTATCCAGACATTGCTTTTTGAGGGGGACCGGGGGGGGGGGGGGGGGAGGGAAAAAAAAAAAAAAAAAAAAAGAAGGACCTCTAATAGCTGAAAATAGGCTGATTTTGCATGTTTTGGCATAAACCCCCAGGGAGCACGCCCCCCCCCCCGAAAGTCTCCCCCAAGATACACCACTGAAACGTCTTCATTAATGGACCTTTTTATCTTTCAACATGAAAAGTGTGAGGTGCTAAAATTTCTCATGCATGGGTTAAATATAGCATAATATTATGAGAAAAAGGTCCACCCGTGAAGGACTAACTCTAGTTTAAACTCTGGTCTAAAATTAAAAGCTGACTTGGAGATTTCCCGATGAGGGCGCACTCATTTTTCAAACAAATCGTGTTTTTTGCATATGCATAATGCTTGTCCATATACTAATCACTGTGTGAAGCTAAAAACAAAAGTCCTTCATATAGAAAATCACAACTTTGTTATAAAATTCCTGATCCGGAATTTTTGTTATACACGGTATCCTATGGCACTGTTACACTGTGCATAACTATTTACTGCATGAAAACGAAAAATCCGATTCATCTGTAACTTATAAGCATTTTAGCTGACTATCATGACTATTTTTAATTACTGCACAAAAATTATATAGTTCAAATCTCTGAAGTCTGAATCAGACTTTAAACTCCATTTGAGAACACCAGCCTTCATGTTGTAATTATTTGAGGTCAATTGAATATCTGCAGTTGATATACATTTGGTTAAAATTTGCCATATTTTTCAGTAGAATGTATAACTTTTGCAGTATGCATTTTTTTAAAATTATGGCTGACACAATAGGAGTAGCATAGTTCAATTTGCGTATACAAAGCTAGAGGGTGTAGTTCAATGTGGATAAAACGCGGCAAATACATAGAATGTGCGGTCAGTGCAGTGTCGGCCATATTTCAAAAGGCTAATAGAATGCAGATGTGATGGTGTACAATATGGGGTCAAAAGTCATATAGAGGTTTCTAAGGGTCAATGAATGCTATGTATTTCTTCTACATGTTTGGTTAAAACTTTTTAATCCTAGTCTAAGTCCATTAATCTACTTTCAGTTGGATGACCTTTATGGGATTATTTTGAGATGCTTTGCTGTGTGCTTTATACTTACAGGTCAGCAGGTGGTTGAGGAGATACTTGATGCTCAAAGAGGAGGATGCCCTGTGGAGTATGAAAACGTGCCTATCCCTGAGTGGCATGAGTTCCGATCAACTCCTGAGACCAAACATCTTACACACATGCCTTTTGTAAGGACAAGATACAGTTTCAATACTGGATTTTCTCCTAATGTGCCACGTGAACAGGTATGTTGGAAGTCAAAAAGTCCTTGTAGGCCACAAGAAAATAAACCAAAAAGGTTAATTTACATGCTGATTGTGTAGGTTCACCATTGTTTATTGATTTAAAAATCTGAGAATCTTAAATCTGACAGTAATACATGTTTGGACTATATGTATGTTAGACATCTAGAATAAGCCTTGCTGTTTTGTTGTAAATTATCTTGTTGATTCACAGAAGAAAAAAATGAAATTATTATATGTTCAACAGTGAAAATTGTTATTCCAGGCTTATTTTCACTCTTGCATAACACAAGGAGTCTACTGCTCACAGACAGAGGCATGACCACCTGGGTAGCAGAAGAGGGCAGAATTCCATCTGCAAAAAGTCTCTAGAAAAAGGGAAAGACAAGATGCCTATTCATGCTAAATGAGCCCTTTTTGCACCCTTTTGTCCTGTGAACATGACATTTTTGGCACCTACCGATTACCACCAATTTGCCCCTCAGAATAACCAGAGGAAAACAGGGGAAATGTCTCTCACTCTCCCCCAAGAATGCACAAGCTGATATGCCAACAACTCCAATAATTTAAGTGGAAAGCAATCCATATATGTAATCTTAAAAGTAACAAAGTAGGCTGGTAAAGAATAGAGACGGTGATCAATATCTTTACAGAGAATGAGATCACACCTTGGATTGCTGGAGGTTTAAGGTTACGGTACAAACAAAGGCCATGGGCTGTGCGCTTCGTGCTTTCCAAGGTGGACGATGGCTACCCATGAAAAAAATGGAGAAACCAAATTTTCAGAGCAAAACGACACGGTCTACCTAGGCTAATCACTAATCCAGCCCTCAACATAGTACAGAGTGCAAAGGAGTTTACTTCAGTTAAGTTATCTTCTGGGTACAAATTGCTAACTCCCAGGGGGGCATGGGGGTGAGGGGGGAATTTGCCCCCCCCCAAAATTGTAGGTTGCCGTGCCCCCAAAAATTTTTTAGTGCCCCCAGTTTGCCCCCTGTCGAAGAAAAAATGAGGGATTTTTGCAAAACATTCGGCGATTTGGGGGCCGAAAATCACCAAATTTTGGGAAAAATCTGTGATTTTGGGCCAAAATTGGTAAAATCCCAAATTATTGATACTTTGCCCCCAGAATCACATTTTTCCCCCAAAAAAATTTTCACTTTGCCCCCGTTTGTTGCCCCCCTCCAAGAAAAAGGGTTGGCGCCACCCACTGCTCCCAGGTCTAAATCAAGAGTAACCCAGGGCTTGTACAGCTGATTGGTGCTTATTATAAGGTTATAATGTAATTAACTAATTAGAAATAAGGTTTGAAAAGTTGGGATAATGCACCTCTGATTTGGATTAGTTATACCAGGTGCAGGTTCATCTCCAATCTAACAATGTATGCTCAGTTGATCAAGAAATGTATATAGTTGTTGAAGAGGTATTTAAAAGGTTTAACAAGAGTTTAAAGAGCAAACTAGAATTGTGGTTTATATTAAAATAATTGTTTTATAAATGTGTTATGAAAGTTCAAAGATTGCATTTAATTATTAGACAAAATAACTTGGAACAGATTTTTGTACACTATCCTGGAATAAAAAGTTCTCTAGAAATGGATTGAAAGGTACATTTTATAGTCTTCACAGTAACTTCACCAATCTGTTTATCAGTTACTCATGGGTAAATCTTATACTACAAATGCATGGAGTATTGCCAAATTGTCTATGTATTGGTTTATTATATTTCATGTGGTAAACATATACAATATTTTGTTGCTGATTTAAATTTGAGTAGAAACCTTTAATGTGCAGCTGTCCATATTAAACTAGCCCAAAAGTACATCATCTATCAAAATAATCACATACAATTAGTTTAATTTCCTTAAGTGTAAATGAATTGCAGTGATTTACTGTTTTCCTTGTTTTTTTAAACAGAGCTCGGCAATCCTCGTGGTAATGAAAATCCATTTATCTTGACCTTTGGAATCCTATGGTTCAGATATCACAATTATTGGGCAGACAAACTCCAGGAGGAAAATCCTGACTGGTCTGATGAAAAACTCTTCTTGGAAGCCAGAAAATGGGTGATTGGAACATACCAGGTAATAAACACTTTACCTTAATCTTTGCCAAAGCTTTGGTCAAACATATGGGCGTACATGATGACCCCAGTGTGGATCTTATGTGTGCAAATACGTCCCTTATTTTTCCCCCTCATTTTTTGCTTGCTAGAACTTTGCTGGTTAGGGTGCAGCCAATCCAAATTACATGATTCATTGTTTCACCTTCCAACCCACATTTCTTCTTCCCTCTTTCCCTTTCTTAAAGTGACGGGATGATTTTTTTTTTTTGAGGATACAAATTTTCTCAAATTGTACTGGATCGGTTGTAGACCACCTACCGAGAATGTTTTGAAAGTTTTTTTGACAATCAAGTACAAAAGAAAACCGCAAACTTTGTTTTGATCTTGCCCGCAATCATAACCGTCCCTATAGAAAACCGTGCTTTGAATTTCTGTCATTGTGCACAACAAAAAATACAAAATCATCATATTAATAAAGACAGCGTATCTGTCTTAAGTAAACAAACACTGACTATGCAAACATTATGGTGAATAGACTCTGAAACAGTTCTTTACGTATTTTTATTAACAGAAAGTTGTTTTTGATGATTGGCTGCCAGCTCTCCTAGACTTGACTGACAAGGAAATTGAAGATAACAAATACACAGGTCTGTAAAAGAGGGGATAGGTGGGTGATTGGATGGATGGATGGCTGCTTCGATATCTGGATAGATCCCAAACTGTCCATAAGGTCGTTAGGTGGCTCAGGCACTAACTATATCTTGGGGGAAATAATTGGATAGAGGCTAATTGATACGCACAGCGTACAAGCCGAGTGTACTTACGCTTTATGTGGTCCCTTCAAATGGGCTGCCAATTATATGTTGCAACTGGAGATTGAACTTGATTTTAAATTAGTATGTCAATTCATTCTCAGTTAAAAACATCAACAGCAAAGTTAAATTGAAATCAAAACAAATGGAATTCCATAATATATTTCATAATGTCTGATTATCGCATTGAATAAATATTAACATACAGAAGTAGCAGTTATACGTCTATGCTTAGACAGGAAGGGCTTTGTATTTCTCCCTCGAATTGCGAACGATTGTATAACATTACCCTGGTAAACCTGGGTCTAAAGTTACTCTTTTTATAATATCCATGCTTCAAAATCTTTTTTCTTTAATGGAATTGTTATGAAATCATTGGAGCATTCACCAATATTGTCCGGAATGCTTTATGAGAGGTCCATGATTTTCAGGATAAGGCAAGTAGTCTAGGGAGCCGTTCATATGGAAATTATTGTTAGAAAAGGTGTAAAATTCTTCCATTGAAATATTGGGGATTGCTACAATTTGATTGTGTGTGTGTGCGTGTGCGTTGTGTGCCTTTTCAGTGACGATAATCCACCATCACATTTGATTTTTCTGCTCAAACCCAAGGTTTTACAAAGGATTACGTCCACACAGGCGTCACACCTAATGCCCCAGTCAGCTGCTAATGAGATGGGGGCACACTCTAGTACCTCCAGGGGCATATAGACGGTAAGTCCAGCATTCTTTTTTACTCGTCATCTAAAAAAAACCTAGGTAGCGGTGTCACAGAATAAGTTTATGCTAGTTGTCGGGGCTAGTTGAGATGGACTCTATGGCAAAGCTACTCCCCAATCCAAGGAAATACAGCATAAAGCATATTAGCAACATTTTTTGAGAGCGCCCCCAAGGTTAAAATTTGATATTTTGCCAGTTCGGTTGGTAAATTGGTCTATGAAAACTATCCGCGAACGAGAATGCTAAAAAATGCGTATTTATCACAAAGTAAGTGATTTTGTAATTAGAATTGGGATCCCAGATTGGACTTAACGAACCTATCAGTGATTTGATAAATCAGATAAACAAAAAAATCATCAAAAATCAGATTTTTGCATGTCTGGAACTAGTATTGGTATTCTAATATACCCTGCAAGTGATACGGCCAAACGCAGCCTAATAAAGACAAAATATGTTATTTTAGTCATAATTGTCCGAACGGACACTTTATACACACGTATTGAATGGAGATCGTTCTGTGAACACAGCCAGCCGTTTTCTTCCTTTTCTGTTAATATTCTTCATTTGGAAAAATAACTACGAGAATTCTACAGACTTATCCTTTACGTTTAAACCATTCCTGCAAATTTCAAATCTGTCGGATAAATCACTGATAGTGTCTTTAACGGCAGAGCTGGAAATGTTACGTTTACGTCCGGCCATGATGAAATAGTGCCACCTCGAGAAAATAACCTCTAACTTGGCTTGCCTGAACCAATAAAACAACTAATGGATGAGCGTAGACATGTACATGGCGCTATTTCCCGGCTATTTCACATTAGAAGGTCGTTTCCAGCAGCCGTTGTATTATTATCGGGGATCCCCGATAATAATTATTCTAATACAAAATTCCTTCGTTTGTGACACAGACGTTTTCGAGCTTAACCATTCACAGGTATAGTTTACTAGCCAGGTACCAATGCAATCGTGTAAAAATCTCCAAATTTTTGAAAAATTGGGGGCGCTCTTCCAAAAAATGTGCTAATATTGCTTTAAACTTTTGGAATAAAACAATATAAAAAATAGATGGAGTGAATGACACAGAATACTACTCTTAAAGAGTCTTATCTAAGGAAACAATTAGTGGCATAACCAGCTGTTTTGCAGGGGGCACATATATTTTCAGGGGTCAAGCAAATATAAAAGTTTGTTAGTACAGTAAAGGCTTATGTTGTTTTCACTGTATATTGGCACGTGTGCAGAAAATCACTCATTCCAAGAGGTGGACAGATTCCCCACAAGGGGGGGTAGCTTCCACTGTCCTGGTTACATCACTGGAAACAATTACTTTGAATGTTTAATCTTTTCCCAGTGAGGCCAATGGTCAGGAGTTGGGAACAAATCATATCAGGGCTCTGACAGTGCCGTTTTGCTATTCAGATTTATGTTTCTTAGACACGGAATATCGGAGCCTCATGAAACAGCGCATCAAGATGCGGATCACTATGTAGCAAGAAAAGGCGGTACTGGCAAATTCCCAGCACCGCCTTCTCGCCAGCACCGCCTTTTCAGAGAATGTGATTCACGCATAATCGAATGTCATGAGTATCAAATCCAATCAGATCAAAAGTGTTTTCATTACCTAACATCAAAGCATGCAATAAGAAAATAAGCTACGCCTCTACGATGAAATTAAGAGCAAGAAACAGGCGACCTATTTTAAAATGGCTGCGCCTGTCATGAACGCGCGTTTGGGAAAGGTGTCATTTCCATATATTGATCTTCCTTGATCATATACAATAAGCCAACTGATGACCGTACTATAGGACAACACTCTAACCCACTGAGCCACAAGAACTACAATATCGGCCATAATTATTGGGACACTTCAATCCCTGCCCTGTTAAAAGTTAAATCAATTTCCTGCTCCCCTATATCAATGTTGGTCGCTGGAAGCATGCTCTTTCAAATGTCCTACAGGTGTAGTCCAACATTGATCGGTGGGCTCAGAAGGGGGTTTGCAGAAATAGAAAATAAGACAAACAATATATATGTGTGTTTTTTTCCTTAAAACAATCGTAAATTTTCTTCACATGGAATAATTGTGGGCAAATGGCGCAAATAATTTTGATCAAGATTGTAGGTTTGTAGGTGAGCAATAGATTTAAATCTCTAGACGTTAGGTTCAATGATATCATTTGTATTCCTTTGCAGAACTTGCCATACTTGTATATCAAAAGAACTATCTGATACCGTTCAGATGCCTTCCACTAGAAGTGTAATGGATGACATTGGTCCAATGTAACAGAGGTCATTGGTTTCAATCCAGCCAAATGCACACATGGGTTTTTTTAATGGGCGGCCTGCTGCCCTGGCGCCTCTTGAGGAATGATTAAAAGTTATCTGTAGTAGAACACCCAGAAAACTAAGTAGCTTATTTTGAAAACATGTTACATTGTTTTGGCAATCAATGAATAAACGACTTGCACAATTCCCATAATGCACCTTGTGAGGTGCCCATTTCCATCTGGGAATTTGTACCAGAGTTCATGTTTACAAAAAATTCTGTTGTTCGTTCACATCACCAGACAGTGTCTATAACTGCAATACAAAGAACATTTTTATGTAAAGTTAATCTTACGAAAATGTAGAAGAATATCATGGAACAAAAACAACCGATATGCTGATGTTTAAATTTATGGCAAAAGGTGGCATTTCTGATCATAACCGTGACCTAATTGTCACCTGCCGAATGACTACCACCATCTTAAAATTTACGTCACAAATAAATTAAGTTTTCTAGTATTGATATTATTACACTCTTAACCATATGTTTTAGCTGACTTGAGGCTGGTACAAGTTCACAGATGAAAATTGTGCCCCTTAAGAGATGCATTATGGGGATTGTGCAAATCATTTCTTATGAAATTTCAAAGGGATGAAGACAATTTTTTTTCTTCTACATCATCTTACCAATATTGCAGGACTAAAGATTGTAAGTATCACAAGACAACTTTAAAGTCTAGCCTCATCGAGCCTGAATCAGCCCGTGAAGGCTTCCATGGTGTAAGGACATGCAACTCCTTTTGGAACCCACAGGTATTTCACATTTGTTCATATTTTTCCAACATCAACCATGAATACAATAGGATGCTTTGTCATGAATGCATTAACACACTAAAGTCAAGAGGGGAGTGTGGTTTTCAGGTTGGAGTTTGTGCAGCACTTGTTGAATTATTGTGCAATCTTGAGTGAACAATTTCTAGTTTACTCTGTATTGTGTGAATTTTGAATTTGTTTTGTGGATATTTCCCAGCCTGAAAGCCATGTTCCCTTTTTATGCTGCATTGAGTATTTATTTGTAAGAGTGTATTTGTTACAACAGCATGTCACTTTGTGAGTATGTGTTCAATTTTGGTTAGGTTGACTGGTTTGTGCTGTATCTTTGAAACGGTACATCAGATATGCAAAATTCCTTCACTACATGAAAGCCGATCGTGGCATGATATATGCGGGTTAGGTATGCAAATGATGCAATTTAAAGGGGTATTTCCTGGGGCATCTGGTGTTCCATTTACTTATACTTAAAAGCCAGTGGGATTTGCAAGTTTCACTTGCATTATTTTTCTTGTTTGCTTTTCACTCCATCCATCAGACCAAAGAACAGGTAATAAAAAAAAATGAAAATTAAGAAAAAAATGGTACACAACATGAAAACATATCATGTAGAATTGATGTGAATCAGACAAAATGGTATGGGGCATTTGCAAACATTTTTTTTTTCAGCAAACGATATTCAACAATTCATATAGGTAAATTACTCTTTACAGATATTGATATTTTGAGCCACAAGGCCATCAGTAGGATTTGATCTGATTGTTTTAATCAATTTTGTTGTTGTAATAGGAACCGGTGAGAGAACACGACATAGAGGCTTTCCTGATGGGTATGGCATCAACAAGTTACAGAAAGAGAAGATAATATCGTCACACCTGATTTTACAAAGTAAGTATGCATATTGGGATGGAATGGAAACAGAAGTATAGAATTTTTGAAGGAAAGTTTTCAACTTGAGGGACAGTGTTGATGAGGAACCTTTAACAGATCTTAAGAAAACATAAAACAGACTTTTTGGGAAAAAACAAAGGCAAAACAATTGATTCTACCAAGGAAGTTAAAGGTGCTTGTTCCGATTTTGTGTATCGTGTTCTCTACTTGAAGTCTTGATATGAGAGCCTGACACGTGTAATACACAGGCCACCAGGTACTGTGGGAAACAACATGCAGTTTTGATGCTAGATGCGATATTTAAAAATGCATAGTGCAACACCATATTCAGTACTGTGTTAATATTGATGGTTACCCATTAAAACAGCAGTTTTTGTCCGTATCGTCGTGAAAGGAATGGATTTGAAAAGCTTGAAATTTTATAAGACAATAGAAAATTACAGCCTTTCATCTGATATCAAAATTGATACTACTTCCGGGGTAAATCAGGGGGTCCCAAAGACGATCGGAACAAGCACCTTTAAATTGGGGGGGGGGAAGTCATTGTGCACTACATCTGTGTAATGCTATTGGTTGACCACCATCTTGGAGGGAAGTTATGCATTTCTAGATTTTGGTTAGACTGTGATCAGTAACCATTGATTTTATTTCATACACTCTGTCCAGTAAACCATGCAGTGAGGTATGCTTAGCTAAATTCTCTAAATTTGTTAGTAATGTGTTTTAATATTTGAGCAAATTATTAAGTTGATACAACATCTATATCTTAAATAGAAACACTTTAATATCAAAATCATCAAAAGAGGATTTTTCAATTTGTTTTTTTTTTTTCGTGAGACACACCATATTTGTTAAGAGGTATAGTTCTCAAGGTCTAAAAATAATTAAGATTGGCATTCCAATATTTCCAGACAAAAGTTGTAAGTTTAACATTACTTAGGCATATAAGAAATACACATATCCTCAAATGCAATTGTTGAAAACCACAAAGTTAAAGCCATCTTATAGAGTATCTACTTTAGGGAAAAAAAACTACAAAATGTAGGATTTCAGCAATTTGTCAAATTTTTGAAACATTTTGTTCAGTGCTAAATCAGTCCATGTACAAGTCAATAACCATAAAAATTTAAATATGTAAAAAATGCATTTCTTAAAATTTGAAAGTTAGCATGTCTCTCTCACCGTTACTCTTATTTTCATTGTATTTTCATATTTATCCAGGACACCGTACCTGATAATTCTAAATTAACTTGAAGGGCATGTTACAATCCCCATGCTACAAATGTAAATGAAATTGGATGTTTAACAATTTTTCAGATATTCTGATTTAGCAAATTGCTGACTGTGAAACTTCTCAATTATTATTGCAATATTCAGGACGTGTATTTGGCACACTTGACTTTTCTCGTCGTGATTTGATGGTGCTCAACATCCAACGTGCTCGTGATCATGGTCTTCCAGACTACAATACAGCCCGTGAATCACTGGGGTTGGAGAGATTTAAAAGCTTTATGCAGATCAATCCATCTTACAATAATTCAGAAGTGTCAGATATTGATGAATCTGTAAGTATCAAAATATATGCAATAGGCATAATGGTTGGTATTATGAAAGGGAGACTAATTTTAGACCTGGGTTTAAACCAGG
The DNA here is from genome assembly GCA_023653785.1 of Ophioderma brevispina. Lineage (NCBI taxonomy): Eukaryota > Metazoa > Echinodermata > Ophiuroidea > Amphilepidida > Ophiodermatidae > Ophioderma > Ophioderma brevispina. The sequence goes on from JAMKCH010005086.1 coordinate 63,193, forward strand.
GTTAGTCCAACAAGAGGGGATCTTTTTTCCCTTCAATAGATGTGAAAGTGAAATGTTCCAGCCCATCCGTGAGGAATTTTCTCACCCATTACAGCACATTTTTAGAGCATTGTTGGAAGAAAAAAGGTCCAATCTTGTAGGACTAACCGTGGTTTAAACCCAGGACTAAAGTTAGTCTCCCTTTCAGAATACCAGCCAATGAGTTTCTGCTACAGGTGGCTCTAACTACTTGTGTATGATAATGATAAATCATCAGGCAAAAACAATTCTTTGACCTGAATTAACATGTCAAAAAAGTGGTCAAGATTTTGATAATTGCTTATTCTGTGTTGTCAAGTGGTAATATGTGATAGTTGAGACCCCTTTTTTCAGGCTCATCTAGGCCCCATGTCACTGGAGAAATGCAGAAGATAGCGTAAAAGTAGCAAATACGCCAAAATAACCGTAAATTGTTCAAGTTTGCAGAAAGTTGTGAGATCTGTATTCAGCAATTTGGGGCAATTTTGCAGGATTTTCGATGAGTTTGCCTTACTTTACATTTCCCCAGTAACAATGGGGCATTCCTCTTTCGCTCCAAGACCCTCCTTTTCAGTAAGCTGTATGATGCGCTCCATTTTGCACATTTAAAAAAAAATGGCGAATGTTCAGCTACAAAAGGCCCTGCCATAGTTTTGAGTGGACAAATTGTTGCAATTTTCACAATTTGCAATTCGGTGTTGTGGCTCCAGGAGTCCCCTTGCAGTCCAATTTTTTACCACAAGGGTCGCCATTGCTGTCCAACTTCATTGGATTAACAAGCAAGTAGTGCGATTATGTTGAATTGAAGCCAGCTCAATGAAAGAGTTGTGTGATCGAAAGAAAGCAAAGGGTTTACTTATTGTAAATATTTGTTTTAGTGTACATTCGCATGCAACCAACAATTATATTGATCGGTGCCATATTCCTGTGTAATTTTTGTATTACGCAGACTCTGAATATCTACTTTTTCCCATGACGCTTCAGGAAAACATCACCTCTCCAGGGCAATCGTTGGTGGCGCATCGTATTGCAAATTGTTAGAATTGTAGACCAGTTAATCAGGGTCTTCTACATGTGTACATGCTCTTGCAGCATTAGATGCCTAGCCCAGCAGGCAGAATTTGTTGAACTGACACTGAAAAAAATCTGGATTTTGTTTCTTTTCTTAATTTAGTTGCAACTATCATACAACAAATGTATTTTGTGCTATTTGAAAAAAGCAAGACAATTTTTTTTGGTTAACTAGAGTAAATCTTGTTGAAAAGAATATCTCATAAGAGTTTAATTGCAAGTTTGCCTGAAAGCATAAGACACAATGTTATTGGATTTTAACTGGTATATAGAATGATTTGTTTTAACTAATAAATGTAGACATTTATATAGCGCTTTTCACAATGTATCAAAGCGCTTTACATTTATTCCGCTGCCACTAGAATATGTCAGCTGCCTTATAAATGCCCAAGGCATACTCATACCTTTGGGCGGCGCTCAATGGACAATATTCCTAACATCTCCCCATTTAGCACCTGGGTGGAGAGGGGCAAGCGAGGTAAAGTGCCTTGCCCAAGTGCACAACACATTGGCCTCAGCGGGACTCGAACCCAGGACCTTTGGGTCATGAGGCGGTCGTTGTATCCACTGGACCACATGTGCCCTCCACTTTTTTTGAGGAATTCTAAAATGGAGAATGTTTGTTTATTGGGGGAGGGTTCACTGTACTTTATGCCAGTGGTCGTCTTCTAAAATAGATAAAATATTCGAGGGAATTGCCTGATACTTGACTAAAATACCTGTTAAGCACTTGGGAATTCGAATTTAAATTTGGCGGAGAAAATAAAGGTTGTTGAAACAAGAATAAAGCAGTGTGGGTTTGCAATCCCTAGACAATGAGCCACCTGCATAGGAATGGTTTATACAGAATTAATGTTAAAATCCATGTCACTACCTCAATTCAGTGATGTCAGCACAAAATTTGTTTTGCTGACTTGAAGCAATGGCGCTTTCACGCACACGCACAAAGACAGCATTTTTTTGATGCACAGAGGTAAAGACATGCACTATTTATGGTTGGATTACAATAATCGTCTTGCCGGTTTTTTCTGCAGACATTGCGTAATTTAGAACAGGCTTACAAAGGTGATATTGACAAAGTTGATATTTGGGCTGGAGGACTACATGAGACCACAGCTAGTGGACCAGGTGAACTCTTCAAGACCATTATTTATGATCAGTTCCTTAGGATACGTGACGGTGATAGATTTTGGTATGAAAATACGCAGAATGGGTAAGTGTGCTACAAATCTAATAACTGCATTACATGCACAAGGTTCATACATAATGAATATCCATTACTCAATCAGAATACATAAGTAGACTTGTATTTGTGTGAACAAATTAGGTTACGACTTGGCCATTAATATGTTCTGCTAGTGAATGATAGAGCCAAGTGGGTTGTGTATGATTGCTTTATGTTCTCATATTTGCCATGTTTTTATGATTGATTTGTAGTTTTAGTTTGTTTTCAATGGGTTTTAAAGGTCCATTGCCCGATAGCCGGCCCAATAGCTAAAAGCCTCATCCCCAGAACCCCAGATTTTACCAGAAGTGCTCAAACTTTTGGTATCAGAAGGAAGCTACTCTTCTCATTTACTCTGTGATGAAACCTTAGGACTAAAGGATGTTTGGTTTTGGGCAAGTTATGGGGAAAAATGTACTCCATTTTGGTCAACCAATTTCTATTGGGCTCACAAATCATGTTTCTAGCTCTCGCATCAAATGGATTGAAATATCAGCAATAACTCTTCCAGATGGAGGTTTTGGGGTAGGTTGGTAATGCATCAATCAAAATGAAAAACTTTATACACGTAACCAGACCATCCCTCTTTAATATGTTTATAAGCTCAATATTTTCCATTTTAGATAACATGTTAATACTTTTGAAATTGTTTCATCATACTAAAGTGTTCCATTTTGTTTTTTTTGTTGTGATTGTTTGAGATATTAACACATTCAACTCAATAATTCTATTTTGTTTCAGTTTATTTACTCAGGACCAGATCTATTACATCAAGAATTTGACCATGCATGATGTTCTTATCGCTGTACCAATATAACTTCTGACGATATTCAAGAAGATTTGTTCCACTTTAAAGAAGGTAAATACACTGCTGTTAATTATCAAGATGAAAACTTTGTGAAATTTGAATTAAGATAAAAAAAATCATTTCATTGGAATGCTTCCATGAGGCCTCTATTCATTAGACATATGATTAGGAGCCGATTTGCATTCTCTTGTTGGGAGTGTATTTTATACTGTTCAACCGTTTTCTTTAAAGATTCACTTAACCCTGCTCTATAATTTCTTGGCCTGAAATTATGGTCCCATACCTTATGGTCCTGGAGCAGAAGTAATTCCAATATCTAAGTCAAATTTTGATGCACATGCTCCGGAGCGTAATTTAACTTAGAATATTTCTCCACAAATTAAGGAGCTTATTTGCCATATTCTCCCTAGCATTGTGCTTCTAATATACAACAGGAGCATATTCAATATGCTCATGGAGCTATGTTGACATAAAATATTTTTTCACTTATTTATGCTCTAGCAACATTCAAATATGCTTCCGGAGCATATTGACTAGAATATTTTTCCAGATTTTATGCTCCAGGACATATGCTCTTGGAGCATATTTTGGTCAAAATCTCATAGGAGCAAACCACCATCCCACCCCTGGTGAAACTCATCTACAACCACAGCACACATTGTTTCCACTGTGTCAATTACCTCGGACACAAGTGATGCCTAAATTTGCTCCTAACTATAGCAAAAGAAACATCCGCTTCCCAACCATGCAGTCAACCAATCAAATGATCAGATTGGGATGCACAACTTGACCCTCCACCCCCTCCTCTACCTGTTAATTTTTGGTAATTTGAATTAGTAAATTTGGAGGTAGTAATATGTGAAAATTAGGGAACTGTAAGATTCGTGGGTATGGTTTACAAGATACAGAAGCACTAGTTTGATTGGTTACTCGGAGGGCTATCTCATGTTGTATCCTGTCATGAGCCAATCAGACAGATTGTATCATAGGTGGTAGTTCTCAGGGGGTTAATGCTTTTGTGCCAACTCATTTTTAGGTGATCATTGCTGGGATGAAGCTATAGATGCGGAAAAAAAAGGACATGGCAATGTTAACCGCACAGTTTCTGAATTGGACATGGCGAACTGTACCTTTCTGAAGACGTATGATTACTTCAAATACAGTGAAGTTTCATTTGCTCTGACTTTCCTCGCTGCTGGTGTATGGACTATGGTTATAAGTTGCATTAAAGGCGTTTGCCCAGAAGTATATTTTTACAAACCAGAAACCTATAGAAAAACATGAGAAGTAGCAACCCATAGTATATTAAATAAACATATTAGGAGGTAACAGGCCATTGTAAGCAAAGCTACTGGGAGGTTACAGGCCATTGTAAGCAAAGCTATTGGGAGGTACCAGGCCATTGTAACAAAGCTATTGGGAGGTACAGGCCATTGTAAGCAAGCTATTGGGAGGTACAGGCCATTGTAAGGCAAAGCTATTGGGAAGTAACAGGCCATTGTAAGCAAAGCTATTGGGAGGTAACAGGACATTGTAAGCAAAGCTATTGGAGGTAACAGGCCATTGTAGGCAAATCTATTGGGAGGTAACAGGCATTGTAAGCAAGCTATTGGGAGGTAACAGCCATTGTAAGCAAAGCTATTGGGAGGTAGCAGTCATTGTAAGCAAAGCTATTGGGAGGTACAGGCCATTGTAAGCAAGCTATTGGGAGGTAGCAGGTCATTGTAAGCCAAGCTATTGGGAGGTAACAGGCCATTGTAAGCAAAGTATTGGGAGGTAACAGGCCATGTAAGCAAAGCTATTGGGAGGTACAGGCCATTGTAAGCAAAGCTATTGGGAGGTAACAGGCCATTGTAAGCAAAGCTATTGGGGGTAACATGCCATTGTAAGCAAAGCTATTGGGAGGTAACAGCCATTGTAAGCCAAGCTATTGGGAGGTAGCAGGTCATTGTAAGCAAAGCTACTGGGAGGTTACAGGCCATTGTAAGCAAAGCTATTGGGAGGTAACAGGCCATTGTAAGCAAGCTATTGGGAGGTAGCAGGTCATTGTAAGCAAAGCTATTGTGAGGTAACAGGCCATTGTAAGCAAAGCTATTGGGAGGTACCAGGCCATTGTAAGCAAAGCTATTGGGAGGTAACAGGCCATTGTAAGCAAAGCTATTGGGAGGTACCAGGCCATTGTAAGCAAAGCTATTGGGAGGTACAGGCCATTGTAAGCAAAGCTATTGGAGGTAACAGGTCATTGTAAGCAAGCTATTGGGAGGTAACAGGCCATTGTAAGCCAAGCTATTGGGAGGTAACATGCCATTGTAAGCAAAGCTATTGGGAAGTAACATGCCATTGTAGCAAAGCTACTGAGAGGTAACAAGCCAATGTCTTTTTTACATTGGCAGTTAGCAGGCCATTGTAAATGAAGTTATTGGCAGTGGAGTAACCAGACCTTTGCGAATGGGGAAGGGGAAATTTGGCCTCCTTCATAGACGCTGTACAAACTGCCAGTTTATTTGGGGGAAGGTGCAAGGAAAAGGTTTCTGAGCTGGTTACACCACTGGTTACTGGGAGGTAACAGACCATTGTAATAAAGCTATTGGGAGGTAACAACCCATAGTAAATAACCCTATTGTTATATGGAATGGTGTACATGTATGTTGATAGAATGAAAGTTACCACAGCTAAAACAATTTCACAATGTTCTGTTTTTCCTAAGCGCTGTTTTACTATTTATCCCTTTTCAGGTTGCATTGTATTGCTGCTGCTTTTGGGTTCATGGCGGTCCAAGAAAACGGAAGAGAAGCGTAAAGAACTTCACAAGAAATCACGCAAGGGACGACCAGAAAAACTCAAGAGCTATACAGGTGAGCATTATCAACAACTCAATTTAGATATTTAGAACGGCTTAAAATTTGCAGTCTGGCTTAGGAAAATATTTAGTGTCTTCTGCAAGAATTGCAGAAGCACATAGGATTACTCTGGTAGTATATCTGTGTGTATCTGTGTGTGCCTGTGTGTCTGTATCATCAAAAGAAACAGTAATATTGGATTTTTCCTTATTAGGTTACTTTTGGTCTTGCCACTTGCAGTATGGGTCAGGATACCTATACTTGTTACAGGCATGCGTAAACCTGATTTTTGATAATTTTCTTTTATTTCCCGATTTAGCAAATCACTTATAGTGCTCTTAAGGGGAAAGTGGCCCATCAGTTAGAATATTCCTTTTTGGTTCTGAAGGCACCCTGTTCACACCCTGTTTGGTGTAATAAACATTAATCTCTAGAATAGCAGTACCACAGGATACTGCTTTTTCCAGTACCAAAAGGGAATATTCTAACCGATGGGCCACTTATACCTTAAAGGCACTATCACTGATAAAAGTTTTGATTTTTTTATATGAAGGACATCGAATTGAGCTTAGCTATTTCACACAATGATTAGTATGTTGACAAGCATTATGTACATGCAAAAAAAAGATTTGTTAGAAAATTGAGGGCGCCCTTATCTGGAAATCTGAATCAGCCTTTAATGTGATTGCATCCTGGTCAAGAATAAATTATGACATATCCCTTCCCCATAACTCTGTGAATACTACATGCCAATAGATCAAAATGTAACTTAAGCCCATGATAATACTTCCAGTTACAGGGAGTGATTTCTGTGCTTGAGCATGTGTAACACTTGATCTCGGGGCAAAAATCGGGTGTTGCGCGTGGCAATAGCTCGCTGCGACTGGAAGTATATCATGGGCCTTTTGTGATATTTTAAGCTAATTGGCAACCTGTAAGGATGGTGATAGGGCTGGAGCAGGCGTGAACCTAAATATTTGGAAATTGTATTTCAATTGCTTATTGAAATGAATGTGATGTAATTAGGTGGTTCTGGTGTTAAACAAATATAACAATATAACAATTTGACATTTTGACAGGTACTGAATGGTGTGGATTCAAACAGTCCAAACGTCCAATTCAGGTTATGCTTGGACCTGGTAAGGTAATCAAAATACAAAATGAGCGTGGAAACAAAAATTACCGTACAGTGGACCTGAGCACCGTTGAAAAGCTCACTTTCTGCGTGTCTCCTGATCGCCAACGGCGCTATGTCTTGATCAAATTTGACCGGGAATATGACCTGGTGATGAAGTTTGATGAAGAGGGGCTGCGTACAGAATTCATTAGTGACTTGGAGAGTTGGCTTGGCAGCACTGAAGTTGGCATCGGCAGGGAGAGGCTAGAGATTCGTGAATCAGAATTGCTGAAGATGGCAGTCACAAAGACACACAGGCAGAAGACTTTGGAAAGGTTCTTCCGTGTAGCCTTTGCACAGGTATATACATATCATTTTATATAGGTTTTTGTTTTTGCTCTTATTTGTGGTTCATTTTAGAACCATGAATTTAAAAGTATGCAAAAATATTTGTCAAAGGTCAAATACAATGTCTGTAAAGTATATTCTTTATTTTTCAAAAAAATAAACAGATGTACTGGTAGCTTGATATCCCAGGATTTTAAAAAAGATGTACAAAAATTAGCTTATTTTTGGCATAATTTAGCCATTTTTTTTATCACCCTCCCCAGTGTTTTTGTAATTTTTTCTGGTCACACCCCTGAAGTTTATTTCAAGAAGTAAGATCAAACAAAATTGCCAGACATGCCAATTACGCATTTAAAGGCGCTTAATCAGATTTATGTCGATTGTGTTCTCTACTTGATATAAGAGCCTGGAACTTGAACATATGCCCCATCAAGTACCATGATGGGAAACAAACTTGCAGTTTTCATGGTACAAACAATAATGCGCATTACAAAGGCCTATTCAATACCGTGCTAATATTGATGGTTAACCACTGTAAGGCATTTTTTTGTTTTCATCTTGAAAATGAAATTGATTTGAGGGCTCAAATTTCAGGACGACAATGAGAAAAACATACGGCCTTTCATCTGATATCAAAATCGATACTACTTCCGGGTAAATCATGGGGATCCCAAAGACGATCCAACTTCTACCAACTTCTATACTAGTAACCTAATGCTATTCCATCTTTTGGAATCTGTATAAAAGAGGGATTTTCACAAAAAAAGTGTGTCCTAATGCTGATAACAGTTCATTTGATTTTCCTATTAGTCCTCCTTGGACAAATGTTGAGCTTGATATTGACCTAACTTTATGTCAATATAAGAAGGGTCTAACTGATGATCTTGTTTTTCAAGCTATATTGATGATCTTGGACATAAATATCATCAACATCGAGCTATTTATACAGATGGGTCTAAGATTTTGGAAAGGGCTGCTGCAGCTGTTTTAAGTCGGCGTGATCAACGTCAGATTAGGTTACCTGATAATGCTTCTATTTTCACTGCTGAATTGAAGGCACTTAAGTTGGCTTTAGAATTAGCTGAAATTTTCCAATGAGAGTCATTTCATTATATTTACGGATTCACTATCTAGTCTTATGGCTTTGAAAGGCAGAGAATGTCATCATCCCTATATTGCTGAGCTGTTGGAAGTATTCTTCAATTTGTCTCAATTGAATAAACCCGTTGTTTTAGCTTGGAGTCCGAGCCACATTGGTATTCAAGGCAATGAAAAGGTTGATGTAGTGGCGAAAGAAGCCCTTAATATGAATATAACAAACATTGAGATTCCCTTTACAGATTTTAAGGCTTCAGTTAATAGCTATATCAGAAATAGGTGGCAAATGCTGTGGGATTCATTTCCTAATAATAAAATGCATGCTTTTCAACCAACTGTTGGAGCTGTTGGTAGTTCAGGTTTGATTGGACGAAGGGACGAGATTGTATTAGCGCGATGTAAAATTGGTCATACTTATATGACCCATAGTTATTTGCTTAGAGGTGAGCCAGTCCCTCGGTGTATTCCTTGTGATTGTGCTCTTTCTGTGAAACATGTATTACTTGAGTGCGTTGATTATGCGCTTATTCGTAGAAAATATTACAGTGTCCCAGATTTGAAAATATTATTTCAAGATATTAGGCCTCTTCAGGTTATAAATTTCCTGAAGGAGGCCGATTTGTATAAATATTTTTAACTTTTTAAAAAAAAGATTGTGATTAGTATTTATTGTGATGTATGTTTGATGTTTTTAAACGTAATGACATAACGTAATGACGCGATATAACACAATTGTGTTGAGTTGTCGTTAAACTCTAATACTCACTCACCCAAAGACGATCAGAACACGCACCTTTAAATAAAATGTCTTTGGCCTTTATCTCTTCCAGGCATTCAAACTTGACATTGACCCAGATGACATCAGGAGTTGGAATCCACAATAGCCAAAGATATTCTGGCGTGCGAGCTGACCAAAACCGAATTTGCCGAAATTCTTTCCATGCAACCAAACAGTCTTTTTGTTGAACAGATGTTTGAGTTAGTGGACAAGGATCACAGTGGCACACTTTCCTTCCGTGAATTCCTTGACATCATTGTTATTTTTGCTAAAGGTATGTTATACAAAATACTGATGTTGTAATATAAATAAAAAAAATCACATTTTGGTCAGCAGTATGCTAAACCAATTTGGATATGATCAAATGTGGACACAACTATGTTTGTTGAAATTAGTCTGTAGCTGGAAGACTTCTGTTGCCTCACTGTGGATGGAAGTGTGTATGTTTGTAAGCGTGCATGTACGGAAGCGTGCATGTACGGAAGCGTGCGTGTACGGAAGCGTGCGTGTACGGAAGCGTGCGTGTACGGAAGCGTGCGTGTACGGAAGCGTGCGTGTACGGAAGCGTGCGTGTACGGAAGCGTGCGTGTACGGAAGCGTGCGTGTACGGAAGCGTGCGTGTACGGAAGCGTGCGTGTACGGAAGTGTGTGTGTACGGAAGCGTGCGTGTACGGAAGCGTGCGTGTACGGAAGCGTGCGTGTACGGAAGCGTGCGTGTACTGAAGCGTGCGTGTACGGAAGCGTGCGTGTACGGAAGCGTGCGTGTACTGAAGCGTGCGTGTACGGAAGTGTGTATGTATAGATGCTTCTCTTCAACCAAAAAGGTAAACCTTCACTTCCAGAATGCAATGACCAATTCACATGATACTTGGTGTGTGGGCAGTGGTGAACACGTGTACTACATGTATTAAATATGTCATGGCATCACCAAATATGCATATTAAGTACCTCATTTGCATATTTGTCATGATTGGCTAATGACAAATTAAGTTGGCTCATCAAGCTCTGTATTCTTTGAAATGCAAAGTTATAATTTAGAGACACTATCAGTGATTTATCCAAATGAGTGAAAATATTTGAAATTTCCAGGAGTATTTTAAAAGTGAAGGATCAGTCTATAGAATTCTCATGGTATTTTTCCAACTGAAGAATTAACAGAAAAAGAAGAAAATGGCAATGTTCAAAGATACGGATCTTCATTCAATTACGTGTTGTAGTAAGTGTCCGTACGGATAGTAATGACTAAAATTTCCAATTTCGTCCTTATTAGGTTGCTTCTGGTCCTATCATTTGCAGGGTATGTTAGGATAGCTGTACTTGTTACAAACATGAAAAAATGATTTTTGATGATTTTTCAAATCAGTGATGCTGTTCACTAAAAGAATTGTTTCCCACAATGGAACAAACATATTATCATCAGTAGGTCATTTTTTTAAATTGAAAGGTATTAATGGGTCGAAGATAATTAGATTTAGTTGTGGAGTTAATTGTTTTGTGATTCAAAAGCATCAACATTGTGAATTTGGATACATTTTCTCATAATTTGTTGTACCCAAATTGTTGTGCTTTATTAAGTTTGTACCTGGGGTCATTAAGGTTAGAGCAAACAGTTTTCAGGCCTGCCTTTAATGGGATTGAACAATATTTTCATTTTAACAGCTAGTAAGTTCTAGTACAGACAGCAATCTATCATTTACATTTCCATCAGACAGTCATAATTGAAAAGATAACAAAATCAGAACAAAAGCAGTTACTCCTTCATGTAATTTCCGCACAAAGTAATAATTTCTTTCACCCAGGCCTTACACCAAGAATACACCCAACTAGATTTCCCCAGAGTTCAGTGGTACCTCTCATTGCTCCCTAATCAGGTGACTTATGCCAAGCCCATGAATATTGATATCAAGTGTCTTTATTTTCTCCCATCAGGCAAGCCAGAAGATAAGCTGGAGCTTATGTTTAACATGTATGACATTGACCGCTCAGGGCACCTGTCTCGTGATGAGTTCAAGACCATGTTGAAGTAAGTCGACTTATCGGTAATGACTTCTAAAGTCATTACTGATAAGTTTGCATTATTATTTTTAATTCCAATTTAAGATTTGGGCATTTGTTTGGCTAAGGTTTTGAAATTTTGGCATTGAAACCCAGTGAAATGCATGCATTTATGCGTACTTGCATTGACATCTTGTCAGCTGGACATTTTGACTGACTTCTGGAAAACCAGTAAGTCCTTAATTGTAGATGGTTTTGTGGAGCTCACATTCATGAACCACCATTCAAGAACCACCATTTTCTTTTCGGGGAGGGGGACTTGAAGGTTGAAGGTGCTCAAATTGTTTTTGTAGATTAGTCTTTTGCAGTTTTGTCATCTTAATATAAAAGTGGATTAAAAATAAACATTTTTGGCCTTGTCATATAAAAATAGTTATACCTTAGTTAGTCTTTTAAATGGCATACCCAGATAAATCTCCTTGTACTCTACCCAGCTCAAAGTATAAAGTAGCGATGCAGGCATATACTTTCCACAGACTTTTAGCACAATAAGCAAAGCACAGATGCCGTGCAACCAAAGGGCACTTTGTCACTTCATACTTCAGACTAAGTATCAAGGATTTTAGCACACTGTTATTTCAAATTTGTATACATGTTTGTTTTTCAATCTTTTTCGGTATGTTACTGAGTAATTCTGCCCAATTGACTCAAACACTAACAAATTTGTGATTTCTCACAGATCTATGATGGAAATGGTGAATGCTTCCCTTGAACCGTCCCAGCTGGAAGAAGTGATTAGTGCTATGTTCAGCTCTGCTGGGTTTGAAAACAAGACGGAATTGTCTCTGCAGGATTTCATCGAGTTGATGGCTGAACACAAGGGTGAACTCAGCCAAGCTGCCCTACAGATCAGTGGTACGTATATAATTAGTGTTCAAACAATGTTGAACACATCTAGATGTTATCAATCTTGGTAATGTCCAGAATGTTAGATGGTATTTCAGCAGGCCATTGGGTTAACTGTTCAGTAAGACAACCAGCACAATGCTCTGTTAACCTTTACAACCCTGGTAGATTCTCTGTAGGTCTTAAGGTGCAACGAGAGATTTTTGAGGCACCCAATATTGTGTCATAATAGTAATTTCATATAGACTACATACTCAATAGATTTCTAACCTTGTATTTTGCTACAGAAATGTTTTAAAAAAGAGAAAAAAGGTGATTCTGATTTGCTTATATTTCAATATAAAACATAAGCTGAATTTCGTATTTGCTCCTATACGAAATGAGTAATTTCACAATTTTTGTACCAAAGAAACATTTCTCAGCTTAATCCTTTCAGATGGGGTTATTTTTGATGGAAAGCTTTAAATCAGGGCAAAAATCAGTACTTTCGATATTTTTAGGGACACCTGATATGTGAAATCTCTTGTTGCACCTTTAATACATGTAATGTATTGGTGTTTTTGGAGATGGCTACCCAAAATAAACATTTGAACGCATTGCTTATGCGGATTCTGGATTCTGATATGGTAATAAAATGCGCAATTTTGGAAAATTGGGGAAATTTTTAGTAATCTTTTCTGAGAATGAGAAGAAATGACATTCTTTGACATACATTGTTTGATTAACAGCTGATGTTGATATCCCTGATCAACCGCAACAACAGCAAGGACTTTCCCATGGTGCAACTGTTATTCGCCGTGACAACGCTCCCACTCGTGCTCGCAAGACAGTCATTCGTGCCTACCAGTAAGTAAACTCTTTTATGATGCATCTTGTGTGGTAAATTTACGCATGATTTAAAGTGCTTTTTTCTCTGCACAAGGTGTATAATATTTTTAGTAGAGTTTTCAGCATTTTGAGTTTGGGCTACTTTCCTTGGTGTGTAGTGTTATCTTCAGTGGCAGCACCATACCTCTTTTTCTGTGATTTGAGATTGAGATTTTTAACCAATTTTGGCTCCAAATCACTGAATTTTGCCAAAAATCCCTCATTTTTATTTTTCTTCTTTCAGTGGGGGGGGGGGGGGTCTGGACTGGGGTAAAAACAAAGTTCAGAGCTTTTGTACAATTGTTCTGCAATTGGAGCCAAGATTACTCATACCGAGTCTACAAAACTGTTTTTATGTGTGCAATGATTTATTCTGGTAGACTATTTGGACTAAAGTAATTCTTCCTTTGTATAAAATGTAAATCAAATGTTCCATAGCCAAAACACAAATCCCAGATCAATATGAAAGTGAGTTCTAATGAACATGCTAATTAAATTTACTTTGCTATCCAGTACAGCACACATGTGAAGTACCAAGATTCATAAAAAAATAGTGTTTTGATAAAAAAAATGTAACATTTTATAACAAAGAAAACGTTTCAGTCAATTTGCTTTGTCCTTTAATGAAAAAAATTTGCACTTTTCCAACAAGGCAGGGTTGCTTTGGAGGTTTGTGACCCAACTTGTTCAGTGTAACTACCTTGGATGAAATAAATTTGAATGTGTATGGAGGATAGGGTTCAAATGTTGTTTTGTGTCATTAATGATCAGACTTAAGTTACCCATTGACATGTTTTATACCCATGCTACCAGCTGTAAAACCTTGTATTTTTTGTAATATATATATTTTGATTTAGAAAAAAATTAGCATAACAAATTTTATTACTAGCAATTTTAGGAATATATAGCTGTCATAATTTGTATTAATTTGTTACAGTGATAAAGATCAAGGCAAGGGAGGAGGTGCAGTGGCTAAGCGTGCTCAGTCCAAGAATGTTAGGGTGGAGACACTTGAAAAGACATACCCTACAACCAAAGAGAAGCAGGCTTGGAAGTCTTTCCTCCGCTATGTTGAAAACAACCACCTACAGATCTTTTGGTGTGTTTTGTACACAATTGTTCTGCTGCTGGTCTTTGCTGAGCGAGCTTACTGTAAGTTTGTGGGTTAAAGCAATACAATGGGTTAAATGGGTTAAAGCAATACATTTATCAGGGTTTGATCTGAAATTTTAAATGGATGGGCATAGTGTATTCAGCGACAGGAAGCTTTTTTTTTACTATATAGTTACAAATTTTATCTCTTAAAAAGACAATTTTTTAGACATTTTAAAGAATTTTTCATTTTTTTTTACTAAACTGTTCATTTTTCTTAGCCAAGAGGATTGTGCCACAGGCCTATAAAGTACTAAAATAGAAAAATCCTCTTTACTACTCTTTTACAGAATAAACCTCAATACTAGATTACAGTTTATTCTGTTATAGGACAAATAGTAACGTAGTAACTCTTTTAAAAAAACCACAACGTCAAACCAGAATCACGTCACATACACACACTGTGACACATACACACACAAACATACATACACCAATATCCAAGAAGTGCTTCAAGAAACAAAGACAAACAAGAAAGAAAGCACTGCATGAAATTACAGAGACTGGTATACATATGGCTTAAAGTGACAGGAGATTTTTTGAGGATACAAATTTCTCTCAATTTTCGCTGGATTGATCGTAGACCACCTACCGAGAACGTTTCGAAGGTTTATTGAACAAACAAGTACAAAGAAAAACGCAAACCTTGTTTTGAACTTGCCTGCTATCGACATCATCATATTATTACATAAAGACAGCGTATTCGGCTTATTCACTTCAGGTGTGATCTAATACATTGGTAAGCATTCCAAATATGCAAAAAACCGGGGTTCGACAAAAATTGGGGGTGCTTCTTTCTGGAAATCTCCTCATGTCTCTTTAAATAGGATCACAAAAATTGACAAATTGCTGTGATGCATTTTAAGGTATTTTAACTGGGTTTGTTTTATTAATTTTTAAACTGATTATTCATATGAATGGAGAAATTAGATTCACAGGGTATAATTGACCAATATCCTATTTCAGACTATTCGATAGAACGTGAACATAGAGGTCTACGCCGTATTGCTGGCTATGGTGTGACGGTTACCCGTGGAGCTGCAAGTGCCATGATGTTTACCTATTCCTCTTTACTGGTAACCATGTGTCGTAACATCATCACCAAACTGAGAGAGACCTTCTTGCATCGCTACGTTCCATTTGATTCAGCTCTTGCAATGCACAAATACATTGCATTCTGGGCTCTATTCTTCTCAGGTAGGATTATTATGTTGAAACTGAAGATTGACCGATTTTAATTAAGGTGTTGGCATCATGATTTAAATGGGCCGAAGAATTTCTTTAAAATTTGATATATAGTACATTCATTTGTGCTGATAACAAATCTGAAATAAAAAATATGGCTTACCGTATTCATTTTTGAGAAAGACTTTGTTGCATACTTGAAAATACCGAAATAAAAAAATGGTATTAGTTTTCCTGAAAATCGTCGAAAAAGGACATTTTTAGAGGGAAATTTCCGTCTTCACTAGAGACGCTGCATCTCGTGTTATTTTAGGCCTATATGTCATGCAGCAAAACAAAAAATGGGTGCGTGAAAGGTGGGACCCGTAATTAATCAGACGCGTTCTTAGACAAGTGCTAGCAACATCAGAGTTCTACGCGATTTTAGGAACGCTTTACAAATTCACGTAAACGCAGAGGGGAAAAATCGCTCATGAATTTTTGCGACGCTAAAATTGCAAACGAATGCACGCTTGCTCATCTCCGAGTTTATTAAAGTCAGCTTGCGCGTACTCCTTAGAAACCAAATCATAATGCCAACAACTTAAACACATTTTTAGTGCCTGATATAATTTTAATTAAAAGTGCTTGTTCCAATTTGTCTATTGTGTTCTCTACTTGATATGAGAGCCTGACACTTGCACATACACCCCATCAAGTACCATGGGAAACAAACTTGCAGTTTTTATGGTAGAAGCAATAATGCATATAGCAAAGCCCTATTCAATACTGTGCTAATATTGATGGTTAACCATTAAAACAGCAGATTTTTTTTTATCTTGGGAATAAAATGGATTTTCAGGATGACAATGAGAAAAAATGCGCCCTTTCATCTGGTATCAAAATTCGTACTACTTCTGGGTAAGTCTGGGGGTTCCTTTTTTCAGAGGATTTTCTATTTTTTTGTTGCCAAAATTGATGTGTTTTATTTGGCCTTTTTACCTCAAATTTAGGCTGTTTTTTCAGTGCTTTTCATGTTTTTTGGTCTGCCCTCTCAGATCCCTGAAAATTGTCAATTGCATCCATTTTGATAATACACTTGTACACATTTGTGCCATGACACATGGCACACAGAAGCAGCACTGATAAATCATTCAAAATGTATATTCCAAATATCTTTTTTTTTTACCCTCTGTAGTAATGCCATACATTGGCCATGGAATCAACTTCTATCACATCAACACACAGCCTCTACAGATCTCACTTGTACTGCCGGCGGACATTTCCACCGGTAAGTTGTATGGAAGAAGTAGGTTACCCATTTTGACTCTAGTCAAGTATTTGGGTAGAGCTAGAAGTCACTTAAAATTTTAGAAGTTTGTAAACCTTTAAAAAATTATGACTGTTGCCATCAATACATGTCGGACACAAATTTTACAGTCATTCAATTTCTCGCTTGGTAGTAATTCTGTATAGAAAATGACTGTGAAATGATTGTTATGGATTTTTAGATTAACAAAATGTGAAAGGGTACGGGTAAATGGAATCTCTGAACATACTGGATGAAAATTCCATTGAATATTTAACAATCCTTTTCAAATGTTAATAGAATGCCAATTGCTTGTGCAAGACCTAATACTTGGACCGGACATGTATAAAAAGTTGCCCTTCCCATGCAGGGTGCCATGGGTGACGGGGGAATCCTAGTGCTCCAATAATCTTTACCAAGTGCTGTTCTTCCCTGCAGGGAAATGGGGAGGGTAGTTATGGAACAGTTATGGGATATGAGATGCTAACTGTTGGTAAATGATTTCTTGGATCAAGGGAATTCAAACTTGATGTGTGTAAGATCCCTAACAATGTTAACCAATTTTTGGGACAAAGAAGTATAGAAATTTACAAATATTTAAACATGCCTTTAGAATCTCTTAATGCCCTTGTAACCCACAAATTCAATATTGTTCTGCAGATCTCACACTCTAACCAACTTCCATTATTGGTGCTGGAAGACCATCACTGGATTCACCGGTGTCCTCCTAGTCTTGACCTGTGCAGTAATGGACACATTTGCCACCCAGTATGCCCGTCGCAAAGGTCTTTAATGCTCTTCTGGGACCTCACCACCGTACATAATTTACTACATCCTGATGATCCTTCATGGCAGTGGTCGTCTTGTGCAACCTTGCCCCCCTTCATGGTGGTTCTTCTTCTTGGGCCCTGCCATCTTGTTTACTCTGGACAAACTTGTCACATCGGCGCAAGGAAAAAAGGGGGATGGTTAAAGTTGTGAGGCTGAACTATTGCCCTAAGGTAGGTAGATGAGTGGAAGCTGCACTCTAGGTGCTGATTTCATGGGATGCACTGCTTATCAATTCTGTAGAACTTTTGTCATGAGGTAAATGAAAAAGAGGTAAAAAGACTGGTTTGATATTAATCCTGTAAAGGTATCCTAACATGTGTACTGCAAACCCAGTAACAGGTACCCCATACCAGTACATGTACCATTTACCTATACTTTCACCGCAGACTGCATCCCGGACAGTGGTTTGCGAATGATTTCAGAATTTGGGAGGGTGCAGGTACTTGCAAATTTCCCCGAGTAGTGACATACAGGACGGCAATTAATTTTTTCATTGCTTTGAAAATCGGAAAGTTTGATAGAGTGGATAAAGCACCCCCCCCCCGACCCACACACAAAAGGTTGCATGTTTGGACCCCGCTGTGGCTAACATTTTGTGCCTTGAGTAAGGTGCTTTACCTCCAATTTACTCCTTCTGCACAGGTGTATAAATGTGTACCGGCATTATTCAATGTTGGGAAAGTAACAGACTTGCTGTAAGGTGGTGTAGCGATCCTCCTACAGCAACATTGTATGGTGGATCTGCCCAATCCTGTGAAAGAGACTGGGCCAAAACATGCCTGTATACAAAGTCTGTCCGTTTACATACCAATTCAAACATACTATTATGCAAATAAGTCTTTGGTCCATGGTTCTTGAATGGATCTCAAGTGGCGTCACTAAACCCTTTTCAAGTGACCACTGACACAAGGAAGATAAATTAAGCTATCCAAAAAAAATTACCTGCTGGCAGCACACAGATTTATCAGTTAGAGACTATGAATACTTGAAATATCATTGGTATAACAGGCAATTAATATATTCCGTCTTGCGTGAGGAATTGCTAACCACTAAAAAAAAATTATATCCGTATTCCGTGATGATTACACTAAGTATTAGATCCCTACTTAACATACATTAACATGTAGTAATGATCTGTGCATCTGTGGAAGAGACTGCTCTGAAAACCCCTCTGAGTATGAAATCAGACTCATACAACGCCATGTTGTAACCAAGGATATTATATCGATCAGTTCGTATATCGATGTATCGGTAATACATACAACGTGGGGGCGCTATAACATTTCATGACATCCCCTTCTTAAGCTGTTTTACATGTATTTTGTGACATGTATATTTGTAATGTTGGACACTAAGAATGTCAATAAATTTGAAATGTATTACGCGTGTGTGGTATTTAATTTTGTTGTCAGTCTGTTCACTCTGTTGTACATTGTTACTTTTATTCTATTTTGAATACAATACCCAAAATCAACAACTGTTGAATAGTAAACACAATGCAGCTTATTACACTTCAATATGAAATGACTTCAACTTTTTGCTTCAATATTGAATGTTGACTATTTCTCAAATTTCAGTTCAATCTACGTCCTTCTCAAATTACCAATACTTTGTTCAAGGCAACAGTTTTATAATTCCAGTGAAGTTCTGATTTGCTGCAAAAAATTTTAACAAAATCCAAAATTCAAGGTTCAAATGTTTACTAAACTACTTCAAAATTTGTAATGCTTTCCTCTCTCCTATCCTTCTCATAAAACTACTCATCCTTCAAACATGTACCTGCTTTGGTGGTTTTACACTTCTCACTTCTAGTTTTTTTGTGGTTGTGATTATGATTTTTCACTCTGAGGTGGTTCTTCTGGTGTTACCATGGTACTGTTCTTTGTTTTTGGATCATTCTTGGTTCATGTCAGGTGGTTCCAAGTTAGGAGTTTTTTCCTTTGTCTTTAACAGGTGTGTTTGTTTCTTTCAGTTCACCTGTGGGGGTTTTCACAACAAAAAAGATACTGGGGGTTCTTTTGTTTGTTGTGTAACAAACAAGCTGGTTTCCCAAGACCCATCTGCTGTTGTACTCTAACCTTGTATATCTTGTTAAAGTTTGGCAATTTGGTGGTTCCCCTGTCATACTATGTTTTCTGAAACTTTTTGTCTATCTACCAAATGTTTTGAGAGGTGGTTTTACGTTTAGGTTTAAAGAGCTCAGAATTTGTTGGGAGGATACTTCTCGTTCTCCCTACCATAAACCAGGCATGGTGAACCAAGATCCTTGTCAATTGGAGTGTTATATACTCTAACAAAGCCAAATATGGATCTTGTCTACCCTTGATTGCCTTCTTGATCAAACTTTTCAACAGATTGTATGCTTCTTTCGGCCATTCCGTTCGATTGGGGGAATCTCGGACTCGACATTGTGTGCTTGAAATGGCCATTTGTTTGCAATTCCCTGAATTTGTGACTTTGTACTGTGGACCTCCATCCGAGAGTACCTTCATCCGGTATTCCAGGCGGAGAGAAAGAGATACTTTTTCATGGTAGTTATGACACCATTGCTTGTTGGTGTCCCAATAACATGATTATGGAAATTTGAGTATATCTAATAAATCACAACGTTTTGAACCTATTTGAAATAAGTCTGTTCCGACTTTTGACCACGGACGACTGGACTGGATGGGTTTCAATGGTCTCTTTGAGTGGTTTTTTTCTATTTTCCAAACATATGGACATTTGCTCTACATTTGTCCTGAATTTGGCTTGACATCCTGGCCAGTATAGGATGTCTCTAGCTCTAGCTTTGCATTTGGTTGCCTTGGTGACTACTGTGTATTTGTCTATCATTTCACTCGACAATTCTGAGAAAACTATTAACTTTCACCTTTAAAAAGCAGTTCTTCTGCTACACAAATTTCCTCTCTGAAATCCCAATATGAGTGGACTTGAGTTGGAACTCATTTTTGTATCGGCCAACCATCCAGCACCATGTCTATCAAGCTTTGTTGTAGTGCGTGGTCTCACTTGTGGCTATTTTGAACTCTTGTAGTTTTTCATGCTCATGGGGCAATTTGAGGACTAGCATTGTTGAACTTGTAACTCTACTTCATCAATTCATTTTCATTATGTTTTGGTGACAATGGCTTAGATAGTGTATCAGCAATTACCATTCTTTGCCTTTTTCCTGCTTTATGCACAACATTAATCTCATACCTTTGTTACAGGCCAAACGTAGTCTTTGTAGTCTTGGTGGAGCTTGTAGATCGCGGGTTTCTTGTAATCACTTCTAAAGGGTTTGTGGGTCGCTAAATCACTAATACCGGGTTTACCATATATGTATTTGGTGACACTTCTCGCACCAAAAAACTAATCGCTGAGCATTCTCTTTTTCGATTTGGGGCATAGCCCTTTTATGATTGAGGTTGAGAGCCCTAGATGCGATGCCCACCGGTGAACTTTCCTGCATCAAACACCGCTACCCAGCCGTCTTTGCTGGCGTCTACTGATATTTCTACCGGTTTCTGTACATCATAATATTTCAGTGTTGGAGAGGGTTGATTGCAAGATCCTGCAGTGGTCATACGCCCAATCCTGTGCCTTTTCCCAGTGCCAGTGTGTTTCTTTTTTCAAAAGCAACTCGGAGAGGGGCTGATATGTCCGAAAGATCAGGAATGAATCTGCCTATTACTGATATTCATGCCTTGAAATAGCATCATATCCTTTGTGGGTGGATGGGGGGGTTTGGCTTTCAGTTATGGCTTGTACCTGTTTTTTGTCTGGCATATGCTTCACATGTAAGGGTCTGTGACCTACATACTGATTTCTGTTTGGTGAGAACTTGCACATTTTTGTTTGTTCAATTTCACTTTGTTTACTCGCATTATCTCAAGGACCTTTCTCAGTCGCGCATCTGTTCTCTTGGTTTCCCACTAACAAGGACATCATCAATGTAACACCACTACCCCATCTATACCTTCTAGTAATTGGGTCATTTGTTTGTGGAAACCCTCTGAAGACCACTAATGGACTCGGAATGGTGTTAAGAACTTGTATCTCCCGGAAGGAGAATTAAAAGTGCAGAGATCTGAACTTTTCTGGTATAATGGGATTTGCCAAATCCCATTTGCTGGCATCCAAAAGTTGAAAAATACTGAGCTTTGTCTAATTTGCTCACTAATTCCTCAATTGAAGGGATTTGATAATGCTCGCGCTTTATCGCTTGATAGAGCTCCTTTGGGTCAAGACACAATCTAAGGCTACCATTTGGTTTCTCTACTATCACCAATGAATTAACCCAAATCTGTTGGGTGGTCTACTTTCTCAATAATACCCTGTTCTACAAGTTTGTCGTTCTTGTTTCAGTTTGTCCCGTAGTGCGAAGGGACTTGCGTTGAGCGGGGGAATTACTGGTGAGCGTCGTTCTTTAAGTTGAAGCATGTTCTTTCATGCACCCAACACCGTCGAACACATCTTCAAACTCGTTGGGAAGTCATCTCGACGAGTCTACCGTAATCAGGTTCAATCTGACTGCCGATTTCAACCCTATCAGATTTTAACCTTCTCCACCATACGAAAGTCAATTTCTTGGTACGCGGCTATTGTGCAAAAAAATCTAAGTGTGAACCTACCAACTACCGGGAATGTTGCTCACGCTGTACGTTAGACAGTTGGTCTTGTTTTTCTGATACACAGCAATTTTTTCCGTATTCTGTCAGCTCGATTTGGATTTATTCAGCTTGAGCCCCGCATCTATTTTTCAGCGAGAGGGGTTTCGATTCACTTTACTTTGACGTACCCGTTTCATCTTGGTTGCGTTTCTTTTCACGTACAAGACCCCAAGAACAAAGTTTCTTCTTCTGAGTCGTCAAGGTTTGTAATGCATGTTAAGTGCAGTATGCAGCGTTTGACTTTCTTTGTTTGCCAGTATTTTGCAAAAATTGATCAGTATTTGCACCGGCAAAGCAGGTTTTGCCGTATGCTGGACAGTTTCTGTATAATGCACTAGTTCCAACATTTACCAACGAATGGGCTAGGAGGCTTAATTGTGTCTTTTCTTTGCCCACTGTTTCTGATTCTGGATTTACTTTTGACCATTTTGTTTTACTGGTTTACAGTTCAGCTACTTCTGATTCCTGGTTATTTAGACTGTCTAATGTGTCTTATGGCTTCTGAGGCCTACATATTGCTTCGCTTTTTGCAGATCAATATGTCTTACGTCACGGAGCATGCGTACCCGTACTGTATCACTCAAAACACCACATATTATGTTATCTCTAATGAGGCTGTCCTCGATTTCACCAAACCCACAAGTTTTGGCAAATTTGGTGTGAGTCAGTCAAATAATATCGATTGTCTCACCGTCCTTTCTGCTTTTGATTGAGAATTGGTTTGCGAAACAAACGCTTCTTGTGATTGTGTGCGTTTGTGTGAAGTTGGAAATTTTCTTGCACTTTCGCTAGTTTGTTTTTGTCGTCTTCGTTGTCCATCTTTGAACGTGTTTGTGACAGACGATTGCGTCAGCTCCAGCGAGATGACAAATGTTGCCGTCTGCTGGCCGTCCGGTTTATTATTTTTGCCCGTAGCTGTCTATACAGATCAAAACCTTTTTTGAAACCACTTCTAGTTTCTCCTCGACGGTTCCGGGAGCTTGCAGGCCAGTTGGTGGAGGCTCTAATTTCTCCATCTTTCCGCCGATTTGGGTCAGTTTTTCACTCTGAACTATGAAATCAGACTCGTGACAACGCCATGTTGTAACCAAGTGGTGGATTTATTATACGATCAGTTCGATTCGATGATCGGTAATACATTACAACGTGGGGGCGCCTATAACCTATTCATTGACAATGAGAGAAGCACAATCCAATATGACCTTTTTGCTAACCACTGGCTGTGTATGATTGTGCAATGCATAAAAAATATTGATACAGTAAATTTATGCCTATGTTTTTCATGTATAAAATAAATTGGGGAAATTCCTGTGTTGTTTAGAGAAATGGTGGACTACTGCCAGGAAGTCTTTGAAAGAGTTGAGTTTATTTTCCTCAGTTACATGCAGTGGGGGCCAGGCATATCTGCCCGAATTTCACTACTGGCAGTGCGTCTGACCTGAAGCCTGGTATAGGAGTAGGGACTGACCTGTTGGGCATTGGGAAAAGCTGGTCTAAAAAAAATTATGTTGTTGTTGATTTGTACTTTGTAGGCCTCCATAGTTACTAGAGATAGGCCTAGACTTGGCCAGAGGCCTGTGGTCTAGGCCTACTGAACCTGTTTTTAATTTAGTTGGAAAGCCAAAATTTAGTGCTTGGTCATGACATGATCTACCTTTGGCTGTGCTATTCCATATTTAGATCTACTTGAGGCTTACCACTTCAATATTCATGTCTACTAAATGATAAATTCGTTATCCCCTGTTTGTTCTACGCAATACGGAAAATGCCTATGGTTGGGTGCCGTATCACATTCGGCCTACGGCCTCATGTGATACAGCACCCAACCATAGGTATTTTTCCGTATTGCGTGAACAAACAGGGGATAACTAATATTATTATGCATCTGTGGTGCAATACCACAGCGCGATTAGCGCGTACCGCCCAACACTACACAATACGCAAAAATATTGGGCATTCGGTCATGCAACTCGTCAAACAAACACCCCGTTTTTATTAGTTTTGAAGCCATTTTAAAACTATTTTTGTCATGTCAGCTTCTTCCTGCATAATAATAATATTGAATGGCTTTTTTCGGCTGATAACAGAAAATATCGCCCTCGCCAAGAAAATATCAGGCTCAGCCATCCAATATTATATAAGTATCACATGGCAGCTATTGCACTTACGACCTTCTTGCATTCACACAATTTCTTTACTTCTCGATGATAGATGTGACCATGCTAGAGTTCAAGAGACCAACCACATTTGACTACAAATCTGGCCAGTGGGTGAGGATTGCATGCAAAGTCCTTGGTGGCAGCGAGTACCATCCATTTACCATATCATCTGCACCA
The DNA here is from genome assembly GCA_023653785.1 of Ophioderma brevispina. Classification (NCBI taxonomy): domain Eukaryota; kingdom Metazoa; phylum Echinodermata; class Ophiuroidea; order Amphilepidida; family Ophiodermatidae; genus Ophioderma; species Ophioderma brevispina. The sequence goes on from JAMKCH010005086.1 coordinate 87,711, forward strand.
CATGAGGAAAACCTGACCTTGCACATCCGTGCTGTTGGACCATGGACCATCAACTTGAGACATACCTATAATCCCAATGTTGTCAGAGAACATCCATATCCTAAGGTAAGTTACATCAGTAGGTTTGTGAAAGGTAAAGTAATAAGTTATAGTGAATGTCTAACTTCAAAAATATGTGAACAGTAATGGACCCTAATCCTATTGAGTCCTGAGGAGAGTGACAATTTTGAGCTGAATTTGTTGGAATAAAGCCATTGAGCTAGAATATAAACCAAGAGGGGAATCGTGTGTATTGTGGAATAGCCCAAGCCCGTAACCGATTTCTCTCACACACAGCGCGCCGTGGTTGTTGCTGCGTAAGCACTCGGGTGTCGTCACTGTTGAGGCGCAAGCACACGCCCTACAATCTGTGCGTCAACGCGTTATGTTATCGTTTTGCATTTCCCCAGCTATTCCATTGTCTGTTGGCCAATTTTTCTGCAATAATTAATGCGAAAAACCCATCGATGGAAGAAACCACTGCAATCTAAAAAAAATTCCTGCATTCCTCATGCACAAAAGGTCTCCCCAATGACCCCTGTAATTTTGCTTAGGAAAAAAGATTTGAGTCCAAGTGATAGAATGTGGCCTCATTTTTATTGTTTTTTTTTTCACTCGCTTAGTTTGACGAACGGAAAATACGGCGTTTCTCCAATAATATGCATTAAGGACTTTCCATTACGCCACGATCCACGTAACCAATATGTTACTCTATCTTTTGTGGACGAATCCGCTTGTGCCTATACTCTTATATTCATATGGAATACAAGCCGAAGAGCTCCCTGCATTTGTAGTGTTTTTTTAATGACTTTGAAATACAATGTCAAACAGATATGTGGAAGATAGTAGTAAAATTTGGTTTAGAATTGTCTGTGATTGTTCAACTGTGGTCTTTTTATGTTTAGTTTTTGCTAAGATATGTGGATACAAACTAGCTATTGCTATATATCACAATAAAATGTTAGATTCCTTTCTTAGACTCACTGGTCATTCTACCGATTTTGTACCGCTCTCAAAAATAAGGCAACAATGCCCTGTTTTGGTTGTATTCCAAAAAGTGGACTTTCTTAAAAATTTGCAGTTATATCCCCAGATAGGAACACTATAGGGGTTAATGATCCTACCCGGATTGGTTTTCATTATTTTTTATGGTTTGGAATTTTTTGGATTTGGAGATTTCGTTTAGTGTGGATATCTGTAGAAATTCCTTCAATTAACCAAGTTCACTGCAGTGTTCGCTATAATTACTTCATTGAATGTTTGTTACTATTATCTTAACACAGCTCTATCTTGACGGACCATTTGGTGAGGGTCATCAGGACTGGTACCAGTTTGAAGTGTCTGTGCTGGTAGGGGGCGGTATTGGAGTTACTCCTTTTGCTTCCATCCTTAAGGATATTGCTCAGAGATCATCTCAACAGCAGCGGATGTCATGCAAGAAGGTTTGTATACATTGATGATAATTTTTAAATTGCTTTCCTTTTTAAAATCATTTGTGAAGGTTGGCTATGATCTTGACCGTGAATGATTGCACAACCCTGTAAAAGCATCAGCAAGTTGTTTGTTTTGTTCAAGTTACGATTCACTCTTTCCCTCTGATCACCCAGTGTTAGAAAACACATGCATCAGTGCATTTCAGCACACGCTTTACTCACAACATTGACTCGGGAGTGAGGAAGTACCATTCAAGTTTCCCAACAATTTTGGCCAATATTGTAGCTACTGGTCTAGGTTCTTCCAGAGCACTTCCATTTGAACATGTACAAACTTTAGGCTTTGATATGATTTTTAAATGCTCACTTACTTTAAGGCATACAAACCCACATTAAGAAAGTGTAAATTTTTTTTTGTATACGAATTAAAGGTAATGAGATTGAACATATTTAAGGTAGATTCCTAGGCCTTCCGCAATCAATTGCACATGTACAGGACAAAAGTCCATGTATTTGTTTTGCAGATGCATTCCTCAAAGGCAGGAATATTTGTTTTGTCTTGGGCAAGGTCTAAAATAATAAAATTGTTTGAAAATAACTAAGCCATAGCAAGAGCATGACCGGCCCAGAAACCCAAAACATGGGGAGGGAGGTGGGGGTAGTAGCTAACATATGCTCAAAATAATCTGATTTCACATTTTTTTTTGCCAAAAATCTGAGGGATAGAGATTACAATTCTATACCAACCGACCCTAAGCACATCATTCCTAATGTCCAAAGTATTTTTCTTGCTCTTAGGTTTATTTCATCTGGGTGACCAGGACACAGAAGCACTTTGAATGGCTGACTGACATCATCCGTGAGGTAGAAGAGAAAGACATCAATAACCTTGTCACTGTGCATTTGTTCATCACACAATTCTACCAGAAGTTTGACTTGCGTACTACAATGCTGGTAAGTGAAATATACCAAGTAATAGACCTCACAACAGCACTTGTTGCTATAGTGTTCCCATAGGCTATAGAAGATGTGAATTAACAATATTTGGAGGAGAGCAGACATACTCTAGCAAGGATGCTCAGCAGTGTAGACATGGCAGTGTGCTTGAGTTTAGGGGGTATTCAGTATAATTGACCCTATGGGGGTATACAGGAAACATGGCTCTTATTTTCAACCATTTGGTTTATCAAATACCTCTTTTTGTAGGTCAATTTTGGTATATGAATGAGCCATTTTTTTTAAAATCATTTTGTTGAAAAGTAGCCCAATTTTTACCTAGACATTTTAAAAATTTGCCAAAATTTTTGCATATTTGGGTTAGAATTTGGGTTCACTTTTTATCACATTTTCTTGGAAAATTGGGATCCATGGGTCCACTCTCTGATTCTTGCCAGTAAATGCATTTCTCTTCTCAAACCAAACTTGTGTAGCCCTAGGGAGTGGTCCGAATTTCAACTTCTTTTGGCATACATCACATAGATCGCCCAGTTGATGGATATTTTACATTATTTCAAGTAAACAAACGCACATTTTGTGCTAAAGGAAATCCATCCAGATCCAGGTGAAGTTGTTTTTGCTTGTGGAAATTGCAAGGCTTAACTGTTTTCATCATTTATCCTATTGTCATAGTAAAGGCGAGCGTCACCTTCCATCCGAAGATATCATCGTCTCCCTCTTAATGGTATACGTTCATCACTCATTTTGGCAACGACCTTAACCTTTGTTACCTCCTTGAATTATGCAAAAAGAGCATCAAGAGGAATTTAATAAATTAATCAGAAGGACTCTTGATTGTTAATTTTAATCCACTGGTTTGTACAGGTTTGAGCACTGCTTCGTTATGGAATTATGGCATGGGAAAACTATTAAAGAACATGTTCATGCAATCTATGGAACAACCTATGAATCCAACCTCAATGGCACTAGATTAAACAAACTTTGTTCAATAAACACTAGATAATCTAGTTTTTATTTTGGGTAAAAACACAACCTTTACTACTAGGAAAGCCATTTAAGAATGGACATATTGGTGAAAATATTAAAAACATTTTTAACCATTAAAACCATAATATCTCCAGACATGTCACTTCTCAGAGTTGCCAGCAAGAAAACTTGAAAGAGATTCTGCTGAAGATATGAACACCATTGGCACCATAAGAAGCTCTATCAATTTGGTTGAGCAAAATTATCTGGATATCAATTTTCTCTTAACAGAATGAACCAAATTTTGTAAACCTACAGATTTTGAATAATTAACAGTATTGATGATCTTCATTTGTTTTCTTCACCTCTTCCAGGTCAACAAGATCGGTGTGTTTAGCTGTGGCCCACCAGGAATGACCAACAATGTTGAACATGCTTGTGTTGAACTCAACAAATATGACGGTGCAGCTTTCATTCATCACTTTGAGAACTTTTAAAGTGATTTGAGTGCCATGCACAGTGTGGCTTTTAATTAACATTTCAGCTTTACGGTTGCCCACATTATCAATTTTGAAGAAAGACTTTGATTTCTTCCAATAATGAAACCAAATTTCGGTCAAATAGTTGTAATTTACAAAGATGTAAACAGAATTAAACTGGAGATTACTCTAATTTGATTATATCGGTTAAAATACAATATTTAGCCTGCTAGTGTCATTTTATATTAAGGTACTCATTCAAGTTTGTCTTTTAATATTTGTATTTGTAATTACAATCAAGTTTAACACAGATATTAAAAGTCCATGGCCCGATCGCTAATAGCCTCGTCCCCAGAAGCCCTAGATTTTACCGGAAGTGGTCAGAATTTTGGTATCAGAAGAAAGCTACTATTTTTCTTGTTTACCCTGTGAAATTTTAGAGCCAAATTATGTTTTGTTTGGACGTTATGAGCGAAAATGTGACCCATTTTGTTCGACCAATATTAATTTACACAGTACTCTATGGGACTTACAAAATCACGTTTTTAGCTCTCGCATCAAAACGGATTGAAATATCGGCGCAAAACTTTACAGATGGGGTTTTGGAGTGAAGGCCAATCTATCAAGATGAAAACTTCATATCCTTAAATCGGGCCGCATCCCTTTAAATAATATTTAAGCCATTCCAAAATATTTTAGAACATACAATGGCTTCAGAAATGACTTTATTTAAGAGTTATCGACTGATAAAATCTATAAATAACAAAAACAACAGATGTTTTTTCACTACATTTGTGTTTATATAGCTGTTGTGTAGACATCTCAAGACCCATTTGAAAAATGTAAATAGAAGTATAAAAAATATTTTCTACTTAAATAACAATATATTAAAAAGAAAACATTACTTTGAGATCCATTGTGGATAACATGCTCTGATATTCAAAGTGGAGATATTCAATTGGCAAGCATAAATTTGTGATGATTATGCAGAATAGTCCCAGATAGTGGATTTTTAGATAAACATGAATAACAGAGCACATCATGGTTTGGAAGCAAGGCGACAGTATATAGAGTAGAATTTTAAGAAAATCAATAGTTTATCAAATTAATTAAAAATTAAAATTTGAAAGCTGTCATTTTTGGAAACCTATCAGTCACATCTTTCTGCAAACAACATTTAATGATCTTTGGCGTTTTAAGAGAGTGCTTGAGTGTAAATGTGTAAAAAAAGATAATTATTTTAAAGATCAATATTATTATATCTCCGTTACTGGTATAATCATCCTGGAGTGTTCTTTTTTGTAATCAAGAATGTTTACACACTATGTAAATAACACCGACGAAAGTTTTGTTTTACTTTAAATGCCGGGGTTGGGCATGATATGACAGAAATTATTCTAGATTGTAGCAGAAAAAGAGATGAGAGATTGGTATCCAAACACAGCACACAAAAATTAAGTTCTGTAACAAATAAAACAACTGAACTCAAAAGCATCTCATTTTAAAGTAGACTTGTTAGTTAAGTTACTTGGGATCTATCATAAAGTAAAACAAAACTACTTGTTTATTGTCTGAAAAGTACCAGCAGATTAAGTCCAGGGTAAAATGTCCTGACAATATTTGCATCACTTCAAAGGGACAAAAATGCTTATTATTTTGTATAAGTATACAAGTTAAAATAATAGGTCAGGCTTCACCATATTTTAAAAAGCAAGAATTAAATCAAACATGCTGCATCAGATTTTTACTTCTTGCATGCTTTGAAACAAACTATTATTCATTTATGGCCCTAACAAATGGAAAGTGCCACATTGTGTCTTGCATTCTTCCCATACACCATACCAGCTGATGTGATTCAATACCAATCACTACAAGTGTCTTTCCCAAAGCTGTAGATTTAGTGCTTTCAATAGTGTACATAGGATGCAATAGGTTTTTACCAAATAAGAAACAATATTTCTATTCTGTCCAACTCCTTATATCTGTCCAATTACTGACAGGTATGGCAAAAAAGTTTGCTTCAGAAGATTTAGTCAAGGGGTGCCATAAGTGTTTGGTTTCTGCTACGATCCTTTTTTGCCAAACGGACTTCAACACACATAATTAATTGTAAAGTACACTGATAAGTGTTGTCTTTTTGTAAAAGGAACTTTAAACAAAATCTGTTTTATATCATAATCATTGTAGTATAGTTACAACTTAAATGTAGTTTGATATTTTTTATATTGGCTACATTTAGATATCACAAAGTACATTGAAATATTTTTGATATGTAAATTTGGCACTAACATGCAGTACTACAAAGATTAAATTCTTTCACTTATTATTATCATGTTTAAAGTGGTTCGTAAGAAAACATCTGTTGGACAAGTACTTATAAGGTTCACTGTATGTTTTAGTGTAATAAAGGAACCACAACCTGATGCAATAAACATGTTAAAAATAACAAAAAAAAAAAAACTATTGTCCTACGTTACCCCCCAATTTCCCCTATGTATGTTAAAATGGGGGGTATTTTCATAATGTGGTTAAAGTGTTTTTGTGATAGCCTTTTTTGGTTTAGATGTTTCTCGTCGTTATGTCAAATTTCACAAATTTAAAAAATGATAAACAGACTCGTTATTATGAATGATAAAAGTTTAACATTAGGTTAACTGATGGATGTTTCTCTTCAAATATGTTGGATGAAGTGTGCTCGCTCAGAAACCTGAACAATAATTTGATAGGCATGTGAAACTTTGATTTTATACTAGAGCTACGAAGAGAGCGTTGTATAGATGGCCTGATTTTGACATTGATGCTATGAGTGTTAATACACTCCTTGCCTTCCAGCCATTTGGTTCAAAAGAATGTCATTTACTGAGCCAATCGGAGACAACATAAGATATGGTGATAATGCTGAGGAGGTATGACCTTAAAACTTTTAAGAAGCTCACTCAAATGCATCTGCTATGTAGTTAACCAATCAGAAACATTTTGAGAAATGCAGTGGTGCTCGGAGGTTTCAACATTTGAACTCAGGAGTGTCGACTGATTTTTGGTGTAAAGCTTCAGGTAATCATTTCAACAAGTTGATGGCCTATGCTAGAAAGTACTACTGAAATGTTTCACATCCCTATGTATAAGCAAGCGTTTTGTTGCCCGGTCAATTGTAACAATCCGTGCTTTTTCGTTTTGTATACGCCAACTGTATCAGTATAAGGGCTACCGAGTTAACATTCCCTGCATCCACTGCACATTGAATAGTTTGCCTTTGAGTTACAGGGTATTGGCTATTTACACACCTTTGAAAATTAGTACATTCCCTTGAAATGATGTCCCACAATTATGAAATGAGATATATCTGATATTGAATCAACCAATATTACATTTTTGTGTAGAATTTGTGTCCTTGACTTCAAAGTACTTAAAATTGTATATTTCTGTATTTAATTTCTTGTTTGGATTTTTGTAGTCATTTTTTGTTTAGTTAGTTTTTGTACATTTACAGTGGAGCAGCTTAAAACATTAGTCAACCCAGCACCCGAAAAAGCAATATTTGCTCTAATAGGTTTACAGAATTTCCTTTGCTAGGAAATGAAGGGTGCCGCCACTTATCGCGTGGTTTCTCTAATACCTTTTATTTAAAGCAATCCATGTTCAATCATCCACTAGATTTTGAATGGTCTTGCATTTATGAAAATGTGAGTATCATTTTTTAAGAATCTATAACATAGAAATTTGAGCACTGTCTATTTGGTTTACGAAATAAAGGGTAAATTTCATATTCATGCAAATGTTTTCGGAGGCAAGTAAACATGAATTTTGGGCAAGGCAAAGCCAAGTCCCATTAACATGTTTACTGCTGAGGGAACACTTTGGCATACACATGACATCACAACAAACCCTCTATTAATATTCTGTTAGCCTAAGAAAAGGAAATAATCAAAAAACTGGCCTTTTCTTACAATAACAATATGTTTACAGCGCGCACCTCATCGTCTCCAGCAAATTGATGCCCCTCTTAGTGATGGTGCACACAACGCCAAAAAGATAAGTTCCGTAATGGAACCCATTATTGCAGATATTGCAGTAACTACAAATCAAAGGGAGTGTGCTTTTAAATATGGGCATGAGAGAATAATGAATTTCCATTATTTGGCCGTTTCTCAAGAGGTAGTAATTTCACATCAAATTTTAAGCCCCAAACTGGGCCATGTTGCCATGTTTTATTTTAATAGATACCTTGGAACACAACTATTGAGAGCAAAATTTTGTACAAACTATGTGCTCAAATGGTATCAATAGCTCAGATTTTCTTCACGAAGTAGGGACTATTACGGTGATAAATTTTGCCACTAGTGTTCATGGAGTGTGTAGTAGTGGTGTTCACCCTGAAGAGCATATTCTGACTTGACTGCCATTGTGTTTATAAGAAACCCATTATTAATAGTGACAGTTGCAATATGTCATTATTTTAACCAGGGTTATAATCATTAAAATTGTTAAAATGCTGGCTGCTGGTGTGAAGTAAGCTCCATAAGTCCGCTTATTCAGTTTCTTTTCATGCATTTATTCAAGGGCTGATCCAACAGTAATCAGATTGTCAATCGGACTCATTAATAGTGCCCAGAGACCCATCGAGATTTCAAATGGTATATAATTAAGTGTTCATACAGATTACTTCTCTGTAGTTAGAATGTTCTTTTAATGTAATGAATTTATGGTATTTACAAGAAATATTTTGTAGAAAAAATGACTTCATGTTTGTTTGATTTATGATTGCAGCTTTTAATGGTACACTTGTTCATCTGTGAAAGTCACAAGCACACTACCACTGACCAAACCACTGGTGCACTCAGTGGCTATATGGTAATTGTTCAGGACTATCCCACTTTTTTCAAAAAACATTTTCCTTGGGAGTGAGCGCTAATAAATCTACACAAATTGTTTGATTTAGAGTACCCCACTCAAAAGAAAAGGAATGTTGGGCAAAATTTGGTGATTGAGGCCAAAAATAGCCAAAATTTTGGCAAAAATCAGAAACATTGAGCCAAAACTGGTTAAAATCTCAATGTACATTTTGCCCCTCAAATTTTATTTTTCAATTCAACCCCTCCCGCCCCCCCCCCCCCATTTTTTCACTATCCCATTTACCCACAGAAAAAGGTCTGGTGCCGCCACCACTGGTTGGGAGCTGTCATTTTAACATGACAAAATTGCATATTGCTTTGATGGCCCTGGATATTTTTTGGCAAAAAATTAAAGAGGTAAAAGGGCAAGAAAGAGTTGGACTGAATGGCAGTGGAAAAGAAAAGAATTAGCAAGGTCGCTCTAAAATATTGGTTTGGAGGGAGAGGGGAAGGGAGAGACCTGGGTCCGTTCCGAAACTAGATCGTAAATTTCATCTTACGCCTGGCTTAAGATTTTGGTTGCGACCATGGTAGTAGCGCTCCGGAACAGGGTACTTAAGATGGTCGTAAGTGCATTTCTACTAGTAAACCTAGGACAATCTTACGTTGGCATAAACTAAGGCATATTTAAGGTAATTCCATTCATTGATTGGATTAAAAATTGGCTTGTCTGCACTGTTAAAAATAAACCTGTAAAAAAACAGGGATTTGACTGGCAGCTGGGACTCGCAACGTGCGGAACGTAAAATGACTGGAGCCGTAAAAACATGAAACCATTGCAGGGAACGTAAAATAACGGCGTAAAATCTCAGCTTCAACATTTTTGACTTGTTTAAACAATATTAAGAATTAAACCGTTATTACAATCCTCTGACCAAATTTTCACGTTGCAGCTATGGCATCCTACAAACGTATTTACGTTACCACATGGTTGTAAAAAAGTTATATTTCAGGCAAACAATTTTGAGAAAAAAGTCAATAAACAAAGGGAATAAAATTTTTTATCAGTTTATACACTTTGTTTTATATGGTAATGTACACATTCTAATGTCGCCAATTATTCAATCATCATATGAGTAAACTTAATATATACATAATACCTTGCATAGATTCGAACCTGGGCCTTAAGATTACAATTCCTAAACCTCATCCACTACACTACATGACTTTACTGAAAGCAGATGCTAAAATTAAATATTGTATTGTCCTATTATCAAATTAAAAAACTAAATATAATACCAAAAGGAGGATTGAGTTTTTTAAACTATTTTTTTAAAATGAATAGGGAAAGATAAGATTTTGCAATTTTTTAATGAACGTTACTTATGACGTCATTTAACTATTTTTCATAGGTAAAACGACTTTCATAGTTCTTATTCTTACATTAAAAACAAGTTACAAAAGAACGTAATATTACGGAAAATATAACGGTCAGCGTATAAATTCTACCCTTTTTCAAGATGTGTAGTATTATTTTCTAGCCACTGTCTATTTACAATTTTTCTGCTTCCAAATTGTTGTTTTATGTTAGGCATAGGTAATAAAGCGTGGAGATATTGAATTATTGGGGTTTACCGTAATTTCAAAGGTAAAGTCTGGTAAAATTAGGAACATTTTTAACAGTGTGGGTGCAAAAGTCTGAGACACGTTTGCGAATGTTACCATGTGCCTATTATCACCAGATACACGAATGATTTTTATTGTGTGGTATCTATAGAACTTTAACAAGTATTAAAACACTCGGACAGGGTTCGCTTAATTGTCGGTCAACTTGGTCTGATTTGGTATTTTTGTTCGCGTGTGTGTCTGTGTTAAACTCTTCAATATATTTTTATTTTCTTCATGTAGCCCCTGTGCTTCACTTCTATTTCATCACGGTTGTTAATTAATTAGTATAGAAATGTTTAATTATAGTAACCATTTCAGTTAGTTATATCTCTGCGAGTGAGAGCTGTTTATTTTCATTAAATTTTATTATCATTTTATTAAATACACATTAAATTATTACATTTTAAATTTAATTACTGCAAGATGCAATAAATACTAACTTGCTTGGCACATGCACGGTATTGTAATTTTTTTTCAATAAATATAACATAGGCCTATATAACAAGATGTTCCATGTAGGTAAAATCCCAGCATTAAAGATATGGTTCTTGAAATATGGATCAAGAATATAATTTTTGTTTGTTGGTCAATAAAAGTTCTCGAGTTCCAGATATTTTTTTATCTATATATTTGCAGATTTAAGATTTTGTTTTGAGCATTGAAAAATATTACTTGTTAGAGGGTCAAGTTGGTTATGAAAACCTACATAAAATTATTTTATTGTTTACTTTTAACAAAACAAGTTATAGGGTTTATACTTTGTCTGGCTGTAAACCTTGTTGCTACAAGCTGCTACCCAACTCTTACTCTAACAGCTATATCATCACTTAAATTGATGACCCCACTCTTCATAACACGCAAGGCGCTTATGACATCTTGCGTATATTTGTGTATCTTCAAAAGCAAGGACTTTTGGTATAGACCTATTTGTTTTTGTCTTCATTAGATAACATGACTAATATAGTTGTGTGCCAATATGCTCATGCACAAGAACAGTAATTCTTGTAGACAGTAATTTAAGCATTTGAACATTTTTAGCAAACAACACCTCAAAATAACATCTTTACTTTTCTTTACAATGCCAATGTAGGTCGATACGCTTAGCTAGGTGTAAAAATTATGCAAGAGAACTTTCTCTTAAATCTGGCCAATGCCTTTATGCTTACATAATAACGATGTCATGTGACATGCCAGGCCTACAGTACAGAATTAACACGTACTATTCCTCACTTATTGAAAATAACCCTACATTTTAATATTAGTTTTCACAAGACATGCTGTACTCATTAATCCTTTCCTAATCTGACATACTTTCAAATTGGGGAAGGGGAGCAATTCAACTTTGTTTTTCAAAAGTAGACTAAAAGTAACGGATTTTCTGAAAAATGGAGGTCTTTTGGAGACACGCCCCTAAAGATTTGATGTTGAAATACACAAAAGAGGCATATTTTTTATTAAAAAAAAGAAATCTATGTTTACATAATCCTTTCAAATTAGTTTTTGAAAATCGGTCATTGGGTGACACTAAGCAAAACAAAAATATATAAAACAACCCACAAAAACACATACACTCCACCACATACACCACCCGCCCACTCCCCCCCCCACGTACACACACACACACCAAAAACAAACACAAGAGCGACCCCGGGTTTCGAACATGTTCTAGATGGTTGGAATAGTCTCCTACAATCATCTCCCAGCCTCCCACCCCCTTTTGCAAATAAAATCACGAATACCAGCTCTTCCATAATGTCCATAAAATCAACTTGTAACCGTCTATACCAAGTCTTACGATCTAACTCGGCGGGACGTAGTAAAATCGCGTAACTTACGACAATCCTGCGACTAGGTTAAGTTTCAGGAACGCATGAACAGTCGTGGAAAAAGCGTACATGCTAGGAACGACAGACGTAGATTTTTCGTAAGTTTGGAAGAAAATCTTAAGTGCATACTACGTTTCGGGAACGCAGTAAATTCATAAGTGTGAACTTTACGCAAAAGGTACGAGAGAAAGAGGCTACGACTGTCGTACGACCACTTTCGGGAAAGGACCCTTGGCTCTTTAGGTGCAATTGGCAATTTACATATACTTGACTACCTGTGGTGCAAGCTTACCGAGGGTACTCTGTGTGTGTGTGTGTCTCTCTCTCTGTCTTTCTGTCTGTCTGTCTGTCTGTGTCTGCCTGTCTCTCTGTCTGTCTGTGTCTCTGTCTGTGTCTCTGTCTGTCTGTCTCTCTGTCTGTCCTCTGTCTGTCTCTCTATCTGTCTCTCTGTCTGTTTGTCTGTCTTTCAGTTTTTACGAGAGCTACATTGTGGGGTTACTAGTAAGTATGGCGTATACATTGTGGGTTCTTTTGTACTTGTGGGGATAACCCCACAAGACATTTTTTCCATTGTTTTTTAGACAGGTCTTAGGGGGGGTTATATGGACCTATATGGTATCAGAATTAATATTTAAAAAAAAACATAATGTTTCAGTCTGTTTGTGTCTGTCTGTATTCTCACCACGAACTACATTGTGAGGCGTCTGTAAGTACAGACTACATTGGAGGCTGTTGTAAGTACCAGAAATACATTGTGGGGCTAATTAATGTTAAAGTTCAGGGAACCTTTACGTCTTTTTTGACATTGGTCGGTGGCATAGGGTGATTCGTAAATGTGAACTGCAAAAGATGATAATGACTCGTATGACATGCCGAAATTTCAGTATGACTCCGTTGTACTTAAAGCTATAGCCCACAATGTACAGATGCCAAGAAACCCACAATGTGAGCTTGCTAAGTATGTCTGGTCTGTCTGGGTCGTCCTCTGTCTGTCTCTTGTCTGTATCTCGTTTTCTCTCTCTGTGTCTGTCTGTCTGTGTCTGTCTGTAGTTTTTAAAATTCACCTCAATTGAAAGTTCAGTTGGAACCAATCTTGTGTCATAGGTGTAACATGGGATCCCCCATATGTTGAGGTTAAGGTCACATGCCAAGGTCTAAGGTCATGTGAGGTAAAGTTGAAATAGACTGGTGACCCCACAGACTTTATTCTTTTAAAATAGCGAGTACGCAAGCTGAGAACTGCAAAATTCTAGTTTGATTGCTGTGCAATGTAACAAATGAACCATTTTGACAAATTGTAATCGGCTCTCCATAATTTACCAATATTCCCTATGAGCATAGTCCTAGTACTTTTTCGTTTCAGGCCTGAAGTTCAGGCAGAGAATGTGCAATCACTTCTTTCTGTACTTGTCTGTATGTGGCATTTTGGCTGGTTTTGAAAATATAACTTATCTGTGATTCTGTATGGAATATAGTGAGTGAATGGGAATCTGGTATGCATGTGTACACAAATCCACTCCCAACCTTATACACAAAACATGACAAGATTCTGCTTTGACTGAAACATGGAACTTCATAAGATCATTTATATAGGGTGGAGGTGGGGGTGGCCATGGGGAATTGAGGGAGAGGGACATGAACATTTTCATAGAGGAGAAATTTAAATGGACATGGTAAAAAGGACATTTTTTGATGGAAGCAAAGGGAAACCAAAACTAATAGTGGAGTAAAGTCCCATGTCAAAGGTCAGAAAAGGTTAATGTTTCTCATTTTGAATGCTTTTGTTATAAAGGTTCTGGAATGACCCATGTTTGCAATTTCCATTTAAAAAGGTATTTTTCCCATTAAAAGTAGTATGGAGTTATACATTTAACATATAGTAAAGAGGAGCACATGACCCCAAAAAATGGCAACAGAAGGTTTTTTGGCATTTTCTGCTCAGATCAGGTCAGCTTAACAAATATCAAAGTTGAGCAAAATCGAAGTCCCAGAAAGTGTTCAAACTATGACATAACAAAATGGCCGCCATCCGCCATTTTGAAAAACATAAATCCATTTATCTATGGCAATATAAATGAGCTAAAGGACAAACCAAGATGTCTTTCCTACTAATTCTAGGAGAACAAATCATTTAAAATTAGTTTATGAAGAATGAGATTATCATCTTGACCTCTATCCAATATGGCCGAATCCGCCATGTTGAGAAAGTACAAATTCTTGTCTTCTGGTACCAGATGGGCCAAAAGGACAATCAAGATGTCATTTCCTACTAATTCTAGCATTCAAATTCCATTAAAATGGGTTTATGAAGTAAGATATCATCTTGGCCTCTATATCCAACCATGGCTGCATCCACCGTTGTTTAAAAGTACAACTTCTTTATTCTGGTACCACATGGGCCAAAGTGACAAATATGGTGTGTTTTTTATTTAATTGTAGCATAAGAATTACATTAAGATGATGGTTGTAAAGTTTTGAGAACACTTTGGCATCTTAAAATGGCCACTGTCTGCCATTTAAAAAAACTGAAACCATTAATCCTTCTATTTAGCATAGTCAGATCACAGTGACAAATGAGGTGTCATTTTCTATCAATTCCGGCATTAGAAATCCACTCGAGTTAAAATGATTTTTAGTGGGCTATTTGTCTAAAATTCGTTAGCCATATTGATTTTTTTACAGCTATAAATCTATCTATCCCATAGTTTCTGTAAAGTGTAATAGTGAATTTTTTAACAGAAAGTACAATTTCACAGTATTCACCTCATCATCACCAAAATGTGGCCAAAACACTTGCTTGCAGTAGATGAGATCGACCACACTACAATGTATTAAAGTCACAATCAGTGAGTCACTCAAACAAGGTTCAAAATATTTTCAAATTTGAGGAATAGTCTAAGTGAGGGATAGGTTTGTAGAATTCCCATTTGTTATATTTTGCAACTAAAACATGTTACAAAAAGAAGAAAAACAGCAATGTTCAAAAGATATGAATCTCATTCACTTAGTGTATCAGTAAAATGTCCGTCGACAGTAATGAAAAAATCCGATTTCTGTCCTGTAATCGGTTGCTTTCGACTAGCACTTTACACACAGAGAAAAGTTGCCACTCATTAAGTAAAAAATACTATGTAAACAGAATTATGTAATTTGTACCTTATATTAAGTTTATTTCGAAACAGAAATTACAAACTGACTTTGTAAATTTTAGGGAATAAATATCCAAAATGTAACCAGGATGGTTTACTTCGTATATGTAAATTTATGACGTTCACATATGTAAAAATTACTTATTGCGAGGTAAATTCCCCACGAATCTGAAAAATGGCGTGGGCATCACTGTGACTAGTTGACGGCAGTGTATGGAGAACTCGGAAATTGATGTTAGCGAAGGCCGTGTTTGCGACGGGTGGACTGGAACCAAAATTTGCCCGCGTTCCAGTGTAAGAACAGCTTTTTCGTTTCTCTCTAATAAACAATGAATTATGACAGACACGAAGTGATGTAGCTAGCACGGGACCATGTCACATGATACATCGTGATTCGTGACTGCTTGTATGCAGTCAGACTGTGGACTGTATGGGCATTTGTACTGTATCATGTGTATGGGCATTATGTAACAGACATGAAGTGATTTAGGTTAGCCTACATTGGATTCGTGATTGTACGGGCATGACCAGGGGGGTCATTGACTGGACTGTGCAGGTGATGGACCATGTCATGGCGGACTAGCATCAGGGGCATTTGTTCATTCTCAACTTATTCAAGGATGACGTCATATGACACGTCACGACTGCATCCCTGTATAGCGTTTCGTCTTTATCGATGCGTAAATACTGCAATTCTGGAAAGTTATGGCACACGCCGGGGGCACACGTTTATAGGGCAAGGGACAATGCCGCAGGACGTCACCTTCGACGTGAGCTCAATGTATATTTATTATTACATTGAGTTACATGCACTGCATAATGCAACCAACCTGTGAAGTATGAATGAAATGCGTGCGCGTATACCACAGTACTTTCAGTTGGCAATGCGGCTTCGCCCGCTTTGTGGTTGACTCCGTGTGGCACCTGAAGTCTGTAGGCCTACACATGTGTCACGGTCAAGTTTTGTGAAAACAAACCTTCGTACTTACGAGTTATACGAGTGGGGTTTTTAACAACCGTTTGCGCAGCTATTTTAGTCCATGTTTTCTTACCTCCGTCCCCAGTGAGGTCATAACCTGATGCAGCTTTACGCCACACGTCAGAGACTACGCCGTATTTATGTGCGTGAAAAAAACACAACCGATTTAAGCGCGCGGTGGCTTTACTGGTGCGACCATTGAATCTCACGCTGACGCACTGCACGGAGGGGTAGGGAAATGGAGTATTTGATAAACAAAATTGAAACATCACGACGGCTTTTACACATGCAACCGGGCATGCATCAAGATATGCCGTCTCTGTGCGCTTGCGTAAAAACTCCATCGTTTCCAGTCATGTCATGTGAGCGTGGGGGTTTTCTGGTGCTCTCATCAAAATCGTGTGTGACACAGCTGAATGGCTTAACGCAAGCTGTTTCTTTGCATTCAAATTAGTAACCCAATGCGGCCTCCAAAAGAGGGAATTGCATTAAGGTGGCGAGTTCCCGTGCAGATACATGGAAGCTTGTGCATTTCAGTCCCTGTGTTTATTCGCACGTAGAATTAAAAAAAAAAATGATTGCATATCTATGCCTAGGTTCAGGCAGGAATCCCCTATGTAGTGTTACTGCCTTGCTGTGTTATACGAAAATTCTCTTGCAGCAAAACAAAGCGCCCAATGTTGAACTAGTGAGATGCCCCCAAATTCCAAAAGCCCCCGAACAGGACTTGAAATAAGGATTCAAATCGAGGAGCAATTTTGGTTGTTTTAAATTTTATTGCCCCGGGTCTATACAAATGTACACAGGTTTGTTTCAGAAACCAGGGGCATTTGTGCCTTTGAGCCGGGGTAAATGCCCACGTGCCCTGCTTATTTCAAAGCCTTGCCCCCCAAAACTCTCTAAAAATGACTGAAAACGGCCAAAAATTTGATTTTTCAAAATTAGAGGGTTTATGCTATTTGTCGGAAAACAAAAGGTTCAAAATTTTGCAGTAAAAAAAAAAGGTTCTTTTCTATTTTTGCCCAAACTTTTAGGGGAGGGGCATATTATATGTAAGAGAGGAAGGGACGAGAAAAGGTCCCCGTTTTTAAAAAAAATTGCCCCATCCCCTAAAAAATCCTGGTTAATACGGGCGGGCTCTGGCCTGACTAAAAACCCTTTAAATGCAATTGTCGGGGGCGGGGGGGGGGGGGGGTGAATATTTGGGGCCTCCATAGACGCTGTACAAAAGGTCAGTTCATTTGGGGGGCTGTTGTGGGGGGAGGTGGAGTAACTACAGATTGGAATTTCGCTATTTTTCTGGAGGTTGCCCAGGGCTCAGCATGTATCAGCACTTACAATTTTTTTTCTTTTGAGAGATATGTGCATGTGCCACACAATAACGAGTTACTTCATATGTAGTACAATGGTCCTAAGACAGTAATTGCATCAATGGCACATTGTCAGCAACTTGGGTTCTGACAGGCCCTGGCAGCATGCTTTTTACATTCTGTGGTTTAGAGATCTTGGGAGGTTTTTGCCCAGGGCAGCCAGTAAAACGGTACATTGGTTATTCATGTTTCCGCAAATTTTCAAACCTATTCAGGGTAAATTACATTGAAATTATGCAAATTGAAATATTAGGTATCAGTTGAAAGGAGAGAATACCTCTGTTATAAGAATTATTTTGACCTGTACATGGGAATTGCCCAAAGATTACTTTTGACATTTGGATGAAATGATTGACAAGTTTCTCTTTGTGTTTATTTTAGTTTTATTTAACTACAAGTTGTCAGCAGATCCCGGTAGTAGATGATGTGGTTACAGCTACAGGACTGGGGTTCCATTGGAAACTGCATTGAAGAAGGACCTGGACCAAAATTATGCTATGGCATATAGTGACAGTTTAGGCCAAGAAGAAGCTTAAGAGCTACACCAGGTTTCAATTGCTTTAGCTGAGTACACTGAAACCATGGAGTGCAGGCCAGAGTGTGTATGAGTCCATTCCAAATGCACCAGTTTAGGGAAATTTCAGGGATGAATTTGGTATTCTGCCACAAAATCCTTCAACATTCCAGTTTATCGCTGCACTGCATATGGTGGTTATTACAATACAAATTTTTCAAAAATTCACCCCAAATGATGGTCAGATAAAAAATCTTAAAACACACACCCACACACATTCACTTTAGCTAAGTAAACCACAGGGTGATAGAGTAACTTTGAAAGGAGATTGGTATTGATCATAAACTCTGTTGTGGTTCTTAAACTTCTTGAACTCTGTTTATCCCTAAAAGTACTGATATGTGCTTACTACAGTAAAGTATATAGCACCTTGGCATTGCTTATGCATTAGGGATTGGTTCAAAACACCACTCTGAGGTGGTATTTGAAATAGCTTAACCCTATAATGATTTTTCTCTCACAGCCAGCACCGCCTTGGTGTTGGGGTGCGCAAACATTTGTAAAATTTGTAAAAACTGAATATTGCATGTCTAATAAATATGCATCGACTTCCAAATACGACGATATGATTAACCCCTTGGATGGTTCCCAAAACTATGATAATGAGTCCCGATGAAGCTGCTTATGATCATTATAATACTTTGGGACACCTCAATTCTGGTTTATGCCGTTTCAGGAGATTCCACGGGGTCTGGGTTATAAATGAAGTCTGTGTGTGTATAAACCTATATAATTGTATGACAATATTTCCAGTGTATTTCATCTTGGAGGTTTTCAGCACCATTTAAAACTTACATCGGGATCCGATTGTTATACAAAAATTCTTCTTATGCACATGTAGAGTTCTAGCTTTATCATTCATGGGTATAGGTCATTAGCCAAATTACCATTGCAACGGTACAAAAAATCTCATTTTTTTTTTAAAATTGGGTGTGCTCTTCAAAAAGAATTGTGCTATTATTGCTTTAATTCTTTTATGAATGGCCTCAAACAGTACTGAAAAATTAGCCTGAGATAGCTTACACTCCTGTCCCCATATCGTTTGATCCAACTAAGTCACACAAGTGGACCAATTTGACGCACATTTTGGCCTCCACTATATCCAAAAAGCTGGACTATTAACTCAAAATTGCAATTGTGCGTTTTTGGGAATGTTTCAATTTAGGAGAAGAAATTTGGAAAATAATTGGACCATGACGGATACTGTTTATTGGTTATTTCAAAAAACTTTTCACAAATAGATGCAACTTTGTAGGTGGAAAAAAAAATATGAAAGATCGAGATCTTTTCCTGAAATAGAAATGAAAAAATAATTTTAGACAAGGAGGAAACTCACTTTCACCCATTGCAAAAGCTAAATGTCAAAATTTAGGGGAAATATTGCATTTCCCACAAAATTAAAACCTGCTAGAGGCCTGCACACAATAAAAATTTAAACCCATATTTATTGCATGTGTTGTTTGTTGATAATTCATTGTGTGATCATTGGTGTTATTGTGTTTCTTTCAACTTCTTTCAGGAATGTCCTTCCCTAAACCTCCACCCCCCTAGCACTAACCTTTGTGCTAAAGCAGAAGTGATCAAACTCCTAACTTTTATGTTGCTGATGAAGAGATTTGCTGCGTGGATGGAATGTTCATCAAGGTGTGACCATGTGGCTCTCATCCTTGTATGTATTAAAGGGACATTAAGGACAATTTCCAGGGATATACTTAAATGATTGGTTGTAGAACACTACAAAACATTTGAGGGATTTGGTTGAACAAACAGTGAAATTAGATTGTAACTTGCCTGCGGTCCTAATCGGCCTACAGGAAGCATTATGCTTGGATTTGTTTTTCATGCACGGACGAAAAATACTTTTTTATAGGTGTGTTAAAAAGCCAATTTTTCCGCTTCAAGTAGGTGTGATGTTTATGTTGGTAAGCATTCTAAATGAAATTACGCAGAAGAAATAGTTTGAAAAAATGAGAAGCTCATTTCTAGAAATTTCTTTGTACTTTGGGGTTCTATTCCTTTTCCTCCATTGAATTCCCGTACGCAAGGGGGTTGTAGCTGCAGGGGCAGTCCACACACACAAATTCCACAAATCACCAGGCGATAAGGGCACTTAGTTTAAGTGATTTTTTTTTAAATTTCCAAAATCTAGAGAAAATTTGACAATGCAATCCACTTTTTTGTGATGAGATGCTCAAGAACGTGCCAAAAAATTGAGCATTTTTGTTGGGGGGTAGGTCAATTTTTACAAAAAAAAGTACAACTCACCTTTTCTTGAACCCCAGTTAAGTTACACACCCCCAAAAATTCCTGGTAACAGGCCCTGATTTGAATTTGTGTGAAAAAGCATTGATTACCATTGGTTGCCAACTATTTAAATAAAAACTGATAAGGTATTTTAATGATGCCTCCAAACCCACTTATTTTATGTATTGGAAATAAATTATAAATAGAAATTTGTACCACGGTGAATACATGTAACATAGGCCGGGGGAGGGAGGAAAGGACGGCAGCTTCAGCTTTCCCCCTGTGGGGAATATTGACAAATTTTCGGTGTGTTTATTTGGCTTGTGTAAAAACTATGTTTATATGTAAATCTAACTTGCACATTTTTATAAATAATGGTTGTCACAGAGGGTATGGCAGGCTTCTTAAGGTCCAATAATTCGAAAAATCTGGTTTCTTGATCCAAAAACATGGTTTCGCAACTGAACCACCCAGTTTCTTGACGGCAGGAAAACCTGGTTCTTGAATCTAAAAACCCAACCTTTTGTGAAACAAGGCACTATTTTCTGTTTATGATTCACTGCTATACACAAGAAAAGGTTATTTTCAAAATTTCAGTTGATTCTGATGGTTGCATCACTTGCTGACCCTATAGGCCACTGTGTTGCCTTCCGTTCGCTAATTTCTGTTCGTTTACAGACAGGAAAATACAAAAATACAAAATTTCTTGCCAAGTAGATAGAATTGCAGTAGATTAAGCACAATAATCTACTTAGGCCAGCCGTGCCGATGATTTAAAAATTTTAAACTTTTGAGGTAAGTGTGGGGGGGGGCGGAAGAAGGCTGTGGATCATGAAAATAATTCCCCCTTTAATGCATGCACTACAAAAAGAACTATTTTGTTTTCTGTTTTCGCACATGTACACTAAAAATTTAAAATGATGGTTGTTGTTTGAAGTTTTCAAGCAATATTAGCATTCTTTAAAGAGCGCCCCCAATTTTTCAAACAAAAAATGGATTTACACTCGGTTGCATGGGTAAATGGCTGTAAACCTACCTGCTGAATGGTTAAGCTCGGAAAATGTCTGTTTGTCTCACAAACGAAGAATTTTGTAATTGGAATAATTAAATCGGGATCCCAAAACGGCCTTCCAAGGTGAAATAGCGGCCAAATGGTGGCACATTAAGGTCTCGCCATCCATTAGTTGTTTTATTGGTGTCAGGCAAATCAAGTTAGAGGTTATTTTCAAGAGGTGGCACTATTTACATGGATGGACATAAACGAAGCATTTCCCGCTCTGCCGTTAAGTCCAATCTGGGATCCCAAATCGTATTACAAATCGCTTTTTTATATAAAAAATTACACCCATTCTCGTTCGCAGGTATAGTTTCCTAGAAAATCACAAACGTAAAACTGTGCCCAAAAAAATCAAAATTTGAAAATGGGGGCGCTCGTCAAAAAATCGTGGCCAATATTGCTTTTTTTAAAGTAAACAATAACACTTTTTTTTTAAACGTGCCCCCCCAATTTTCCAACTTGAGATTTTTGCATTGTTGTGTTGGTTTAATTGTCTAGTAAAGTCTACCTGCGAACGGTAATACTACAAAAGTGTGTCTTTGTCGTATAAAATAAGGGATTTGTAATTATTAAAATCGAGATCCTAGATTGTCATTGAAACGGCGCAGAACTGGAAAGGCCCAATTTCTGTCGTATATTATGAAAATTACCTTTAACGTTGATTGCCTTGAACCAATGGAACAACAAACATAATGGCTGAGTGTGTTCTATTTTTAATATTGGAAGGCTGTTATCCAGCAGCTGTTCTGAATTATTATCGGTATATATTAGTGGCGGCGCCAGTGGGGGGGGGGGGAGGTTAGGCATTTTCCCCCTAATATTTTTCTTGTATCAGCATGTAATTAGTTAGTGAAATATTAATTAATGTTATATCATTTTGTATTATTTAGCATATATTCTAATGGCATGGGTACCACAATGGTCAAGATAAAATATAAGATTTACAAATATATGTAGAAATTATTTGTCACCGCACTGCCCCTTTGGTGAATAAGGAGGGTGGTCCCAGTAGACACAGGCTTAATTTTCTCGGAACGAACTCTAGAATTTCAATTTTTTTATCCTAAGTTCGCATCCTCAAAAGGTCTTCAATTACAAAAAATGAAAACAAATAGTGTGTTAAATCTGAAACTTCAAAAAAAATCTTGGGTCCACATGAACCAGATTGAACCCCCCCCCCATTTGCACTTAAGTGTTAATTGTGTATACCAGTCCATCGCACTGAAATCATGTCAGATTAACCCTCTCAAATTGGGCCTGTTTGATCTGGGAAAAAACATTAAATGCATTCACTTTGAAAGTCAAACGATTTTAAATTTGTTAGGGTCCTGTAATCTATGAAATTTCTTGTTGGCACCTTTTTTCAAGATTTCAAAATTTAATTTGGAATTAAACTCTATAGCACTTTTTAATGAACACATTAGAATTTGATGGTTAGAATTGGGTTTATATCCCACATAATTGATATGTTATTAACAGTGTGTGTCCAAATGAGTTTATACTCAGCGTGCATATTTTAAGGAATCAAATTCTAAATCTGATTTACGAATTTAGACTTTAAATAATGCTCTTTATGAGCAAAAAAGTTTATGAGGGTTAGGAATGGGTATCAACTCTATAACCCTCGTCATTACCAAAGGGGGCTTAATACCCCCTTTTAATTTTTTGAACCCACCTTTTCCAGTGACCCAAAATGGGTCATTCCATGCTAATTCAACAATTGAGTACACGTCACCTCGTGGATTGCTTTCTTTTTTGGTGTATTGAAAGATATTCATGAGAACTAAATCCTGAAAAGTTGAGCTCTGTACCTCTTCTAGATTACCTTTTGCTGCAGATTGCAATTGTGATCAGGAAAAAAATGCACCTTGCTCTAATTTAATTGCAGGGGGTCCAAAAAATGGCTTCAAAAACCACTTTGGGACCCATACTTTTTGGGGGGGGGGGGGGGGATAATTAATCCAGAAAGTAAAAGTGATATAACTTCCAAATTTGGGTGGTGATAGTGAATCTTAACTAATACACGTGTGTACAAATTTATACTTATATCAGTTTATGGAAGCGTAGCTGTCACAAAAAAGTCAAAATTTACCTTGATTGACCCTTCAAAAAATCAATGTCAGGACCCCCATTTGCACCAAATTAGGCTTGAAATATGTTAAGGCCCCGGGGGGCCCTGCTTAAGTGTGTACCAAAGTTTCAACACTTGTCTTATGTGGCAAACAGGTTCAAGAAATCTACCGTTTTCCCATTGAAAGGTACAAGGAATTTGAACTTTGCAACCCGAGTAGTCAAGTGCAGTTAAGTTTTAAACTTTGAATACAAGTTACGACCTTGTAGAACTCTTATATTGAAAATTAATATTAGCAACTCTTAGCACTGATTAGATATGGACCAAATTTCAGCTTGGGTTTTTGTTTGGTACGAAACTTCATTTCATACATACTTTAGTTATTCTAATGGAATCATATAGTAAACAGTGAACTGTGCCAATTAATACCCAGTTCGCAAAGTTCAGGTTTCCTGGGTGTTTCAATGGAATTCTTTCAAAACGAATTACATGAAGTAGGGCTTTTTGAAGACCAGTTACTTATAGAAGACCTTAAACCCCACAATGAAACTTCGCAAAAATATTAAGCAAAGCCCCCTCAAAGAGTTCAAGAGAATTTTGTGACGAATGTCCGACATGGTTTTTTTTAGGGGGGCCAAGACAAGAGGCAAATTGGATTTTTGCTTTTTGTGGCAGCTATATATTCCAATGTAATGATATAAAGTATAAGATTGTGCCAAAAGTTGTAGTATTCCACATTAGCTATCACCGCCCAAAACTTGGAAGTTTATCACTTTTACTTTTGGACTTCTGCCCCCCCCCCCAAAAAAAACAAAAGATGGTCCACGTGGTTTTTGAGCCATTTTTGATCCCCCAGCTTAGAGGGCAAAGGTGCATCTTTTTGATCAAAAACTAATAAGCATTAAAATTACTACTGGTACATTGTTTTGATTTTATCTATAATAAGGTTGTGTACTCCTCCCCATTTTCTTAATTTAGACCTATGATGCTGTTGTTACGTAGCCTCCAGATCTGTATGAGTGAGAGAAATAACAAATTTCTACAGTTGACAAAAATTGTGGTCCATGGATATTACGTAATTTGATTCTGTTAAACTGTTTATTGATTAAGGACCTTTACTGTAATTAAAAGAGCTGATTGTATAAAAATCGGAATCAATTGTGCATGTAGGTTGTCATGGTAAGGAAAAATGTTTTACCTGCATGTTGCGGTTAAAGACAAAAATACGTTTAAATTGTGTATCTTTACACAATTTGTGTACAGTTCACCAATTTTGAGTACGTATAGAACTCATAATAATTACGGTAAAAGTTTACTTAACAAGAGTTAGTAAAAAATACTTATAAATTAAGTAAAAAATACAAAACATCAGTAAAAAATACATAATAGTTGATGGTAAAACTATTACAGAACAATTAAGTAAATAAATACATTAGCATATGTAAATATTTACATAGAAGAGTAAGGAATTTTTTACATGAACAAACGGTTAAGTCTGTTTTATTTACAACAATGAGTGTTTGTAGGTTGTTAGGTAAAATTTTACACAATGTTATGAGGTTCATACGTAATAGAAATGAAGTAAAATTTTACATAACTTGTGTAAGATTTTCTATGTGTGTAGGGTATGTTAGGAATAGCTATACTTGCTACTGAATGCAAAAAATCAATTTTTCATGATTTTTTTCCGATTTCTGATTAGACAATCACTGATAGCACTGCTTTAAACTATTACTATTTTCTTTAAAGTTCATCATCATCTGAGATCGAAACTGTTAACTTGGGTTCCATGTTTTCGCATAATGTCCCACAAGCCTGTGTTGAAAGCTTGTTGAAAGGTACCTGTAGCGTCATAATGAGTCCAAGACTCGATTGCTGATCATTGAACAGATACCATTGGGTTGAAGCCTTCATCCTTCTATCGATTCAGCTTATATTGGTAGTACAAAATACTATGGAACAAGCTCATAACAACAGAGTGTTTTACCATGAAAACAGATTTTTGTCACCCCAAATATTATTGAAGTCGTATCGCAACCCGAAAATGATGCAAGAACAATTGGAGCAATTTCATCACTGACTCTATTCATGAATAAGTGCTTTCAGAAGATTGTAATCAGAACACACGTTTTCTCTTTGTGTCTTCAGACCAAAATAAAGGTCGTTTGCATCGCTCTTCTGCATATTGAAGTAGTATCAACATATCTGTCTTTTCAATTTGGGTAAAAAAATTATTGTGACCCTATATGCCATGGCAACTGTGTTTTTGCTATATCAATATCTGCATTTCCTTTTTTCCCCCCAACCCAAATTTTCGCATTTGATATCATATGTCTACCCTGATTTGCTATCGGCCAGGGCAACTGTTGTTTTTGCAATATAAATCAATATCTGCATTCCATTTTTCCCCCCAACAAATTTGTCGCATTGATATCATATGTCCCCTACCTATTTGCGATCCAAGTTTTGCTACGTTAATGTGTGCTGTCTTTTGTGTTTGGTTCCCCAGTGTATCCATGGAAGACAACGGATGCTTTGCCATAATGGTCAACTGTGAAAGATGCATAATTATCAAGATCGCAACTAGGTACTTCTTTCTGTCCATTTCAAGCAATGTAAAAGAGAACCTCCATCAACAACATAGTAATCAGTGTTTGGCACTGTCTCAGGGGCAGCAGCCTCTGATGAGGACACATGTTCGTAAATGGCCATCAGAAATTGTGCTTTATCTGGCTTACATCTGGCCTAAAAACGGATGGTGGATATGGTGACAGTTCATGGCAAAGCACCTTATCTATAGACAGTTCTTCAGATTGTGATACTAAACGGGAGTCTTTGAAATAACAGAGCTTGATCATCGGTTACCTTGACGGCCCGAGGAGATGCAAGGGTCTTGACTTTAGCTTTCCGCTTGTAGCTATGTCAGAAAAGTGAGCTTGTTTCCCATTTTTTGACTGTATCTTTGCCTACTTGGAACAGATATTTTTCATTAACATCATCACCAGCATTTATCCCTGTGCAAATGTTTCTCAAGGCATTTTCTCCTGTGAAGCAAGAATGCTGTTCAAACGTGACTGCAAGCTTTTGACAAGTCATTCTTGTCTCTTTCCTTTCATGAAGGTTATTGATGATTATTCATCTTTCACAGTTGACCACTATCAAAGCAGTGGTTGTCTTCAATGGATACACTGGTGAACTAAACACAAAAGATAGTACACATGAACATCGCAATACTAGGATCGCAAAACTAGGTAGACAGCAAATGCAACAAAATTTGCTGGGGAAAGAAGACGTTCTCTCAAATGACATGGATAGCAGGCTCTCATTAAATTAATTGGTGACTGAAGGCAGAAGGAGATGCAGATGTTGTTATAGCAAAAAATGCAATCCCCATGACATAATTTCATATTGGCGAAGACACAGATCTATTGATACTCCTTGCAGAAGAGGGCTGTAATGACCTTTACTTTCAGTCTGGCAGAGACAAGAAGAAAACATTTGTATGACTTCTGAAGCGCTTATTCAGTGATAACATTTGCTATAATCTGCTGTTTGCCCATGTATTTTTAAGTTGCGATACTACTACATGAATATTTGTGGTTTGGCCAAGAAGTCTATGTACTCCCAATATACTAATATTTGATCCTGAATCGAAAGAGGTTGACGGTTTAATGCAAGGTTTCCCTATTTAAAATGGTCAGCAATCGGTTCTTTTTATGGTAAAGGCATATACCAGGGCATTAACAGCAAAATAAATGTGTAGAATCCACTGGATGGGTTGTGTCCGATATGCGATTAACCTCAGGAAGGGCATTCCAGATGTTAGCAGTTGAAGGCATAAAATTACTCTGATGGCTGACCATGTTTAGATCTTGGATCTCAACTGCGAGGTCATGAGATTGTTCTAACCCCCCGGAGACGAGGGTCTATACTTTTGAGTTTTAGGCATCAGTGGCAAAGTATTCATAGCCTCCTCATAGAACATGCTGTGGAAGAGTGTAAGTTTGTCTAACTGCTCTTTGGTGTTAGAAACCGAAAAAAGATTTTCCCAAAAAACCTCTGCTGCAAAACACCATTCTAGGATAACTTAATTTACAGCTCATGGCAGTTTATGTGCAAGAATGATGTTCAAAATTCAACTGCCTTGGGCGGATGTACAAGGGGGAAATTGTTTCCCCTCATGATGAACACAATTCTACACCAAGTTGCCACTGAATTGAATCTCATGCAATTGTTCTTCAGATGCATCACAATGAAATACCTCAGAAAGAATGGAATGCACCACAGCTTGTGAATTCAGTGAAAACTGATTAGAGAACCATTCTCATATGAATTCACGGCCAATAGAATAGTGTGGTCTATCGTCTGTTGCAAACATGTCTCTGCCACATTTTGGTGATGATGTAATATTGGGGACGTCTGTATTTTCTGTTCTTGAAGAATTTACAATCACACTGTAAAACCATATTTGAAATGTGTAGATTTATAGCCGATAAAAATTCACCACAGCTACCAATTTTGGACAAAATAGCCCCTAAAAATTCACTTTAAAACAACCATCTTAATTTATTTCTTATACCCCAATTAATCAAAAATAACACCTTAGTTTCAAATTTTTCCCCATCTGGTATCAGATAGAAAGAATTTCATACTTTTCAACATGGCATAATGGCGCCATATTATGGATTTAGAGGCAGATTAGATCACAACTTTATAAAGCCCATTTTAATGGATTTGTTATGCTAGATATAGTAGGAATTATTTATCTTATTTGCCATTTTTGGCCATCCGGCACCAGAGATACATCATTGTACTTTTCACATGGCAGGCCATGGCTGCCATATTGCCTTTTGAGGGGTAAGGTGGAGTATCTCAACTTCATAACTGATTTTAATGGATTTGTATGCTAGAATTAGTAGGAAATACATCTTTTTTCCTTTTAGCTTATTTTATCTTGCCAGAGATTAAGGATTTATGTTTTTCAAAATGGCGGATGGCGGCCATGTTGTTTATGTCATAGTTTGACAATTTCTGAGACTTCGATTTCGGCAACTTTTGAGATATTATTACACTGACCTTATACTACCAGAAAATGTCAAGAAACCTCTGTGCAATTTTTTTGGGTTAGTGTAGGTACATGTCAGATTTTGATCTAACTATAGCTTAGAAACAAGTCAAAGGTCAAATGTGGTCACTTTTTGGTCTGGGTGGTTTTTTGCTAAAGTCTTGGGAAAATTGTAAACAATTGCTTTCTCAAATTGCACTAAGTCTTAGTCACCAGTCAGAAATTGAGACCAGGACCATGCCTACCAAGACTAAGATCAGGCCTAATTTCAGAGAAAAAAGAACCAAATCAAGACCAATAAAGGTGCGCGCAATTCGGTCTTAGCTTAGGCCTTGTATCAAAAAAAATGTAGCAGGTACGTCCTTGTGTTTTGAAAATAAAATATTATTTGTTTCCTCCTAATGAAATATCAGATACAGTTTCTAACAGGAAATACTGGTTTCTTAGCAAGAAAAAGTGGGTTCCCCTCGTGATATGTGTCAGGCATTGCTTCGAGATCGTCAGAAAAACTACTATTAAAGATGGTGGCAATTAATAACTTACACAAGTTTGGTGCTACTTAGAAAAGACTTAATTTTAGTTCTTGTATGGCAGTTGCAAATATTACTCAATAAGATATACATGTTTAATCACTCAAAATAATTATTAATTAAACTGACATAGAGTTGTACTGACAATGGGGGTCCATTTATTGAGAGTAGGTGTTTGAGGACGAAAAGTGATAAACATTACGTGAATTAACTAGCCACTGTTTACTCACACTTGTTTCATCCTCATTTACTGAATAAAGGATAGCAAAAAACTATAACAAATATGTATTGCCTGAATATAACAATGACTCAATTGATTTCAACTAAACAAAAATTTAAAATAGAACCAACAAGACAATACCTTTATGAAGATTCAAAAAATGTAAAGTACCTTACCTTAGTTTAGTTATCTTCTATCTTAAATTTAACCTTCTGTCCACGGACATAAAGTTAACTAGACTTGCAAAACTGCAGTAATTGTAATAATGTTCACACCAATATCGATAGTTTTTTTTTACACGACATGACAATTTTTCCATCTTGAAATGCATGGGCCATATTTGAAATATTTTTCCTTTATCAGAACTACCTAAGATACCTAACTACCTACCTTCCCTACCAAAGTTATTTACATTTTTATGACAAGTTCTATGCCAAAAACGTATGTCGGTTTGATTATTCTAATGATATTGTAATGATTCTCATTTTGTTAATCTAAAAATGCGGACGTTTTGGACTGAATTTGCAACATTTTTCAGTATTTTTAATCAATTGTTAAAAATCCCGGGAGGGTTCCTCGCGGGGTTTGTTTGGTACTCATGCTCGTTCCAGGGTTCCGAAAGTGACCCCTACGGGACCCAATTTTCAGTGAAAATATACCCCTATTCGGGACTAGTTTTTGGGGAATTATACTAGTTTTCAGTGAACATATAGCCATATACGGGACCAATTTGCGGTTAAATTATACCCCTTGCGAGACCTGTTTCAAATATGTGAATAAAATGTAATTACAATTTAAAAAAAAAAAAAAAAAAAAATGACACTTGTCTACTGGCAAAAAATACATCTCAGGGTTATTTTTGCTGATATGTTTAGGTTATATTCGCTATTTGTATCATTGAACCAGTCACATCACATCTGAATTTGATACCCTAGCGGGACTAAACTTGAATTATTGTGAATTGATACCCCTAGCTGTAGTCCCGCATTTGCAGCGTTACCGCTTTTATTTTGAACGAGCATGGGTACCCTACCAAAATCCAATCCCCCCTTATAATATGTGCTTTAATGGGTGAAAAATAAAGTAGATTCGTAATGAAATGTTGGCGAACATAATAATCCAATTACATGAGCTTAGAACATGATCATGTTGTCAATATTTTTTGGTGAAACCATCTCCGCAATAATGAGATAATAAATCGGGTCATACATAACCCTAAATAAAATGTCTACATTAAAACACTTAGTGTTTGTACAAATAGTTCAAAACCTGATTAGAATAACGCTACACATTTTCTACAATTACACCATCATCACCCTATTTTTAGGTTTCACAAATAGTCTTCACCAAGAATATCGTTTATTCCTGCGTGTTACTTCTTAATTTTGTCGGACGCTACTTGACTTTAATAAATCTGCACTACTTGACAAGTTTTAATGCCATTTGCATTTGGGGAAGCAATACAATCAAACACTATTTGCCTCTATCGTTATCTAGAAAATAAAAAACCAACGACCTAGTAGAATCACAGGCAATATTATGTCTTCTAACATAAATAAAACAAGCTCTTTTACACGTATAAAATTAAGTAGAAAATAAGGTAATAAATGCTTGTTGCCTACTCATAAATCAAGGCAACCGTGAAGCACCATTTTTTTAAAGTAAATCCAACAAATTATTTTCGCAGATTTCATTAATGCTAGATTGATTTGTATCATATTTGAGAACCACTGCGTTTTGACACATAAGAAGAATTATGAGAGATCCCCTTGGACAATGTTATGTGACTGCAATGGCTATCTTAGATATTGGGAAACTAGCTGTGAACTTATAAATGTTGCTCACGAAGACTCTTGGCATATTTCGATCTACAAAACTAGTAGATCCAGCAAGTATTGCTACCAGGATTTTATTATGCCACCACACGGGAGCTAAAGCTTGGTTAGTTTGGCTAAAGAGCTTCAATTTTGAATAAAAAGTTCACACTACACGGCCAATTTCTTACCATGTATTAAAAATTTGTGGAAATATTTTGCATCCTGGATGGATGTACTGCTGAAGTATTGTGTCGTCAATGGACCAATAGAACCTGCGTCTTGAACCGCGGCAACGTTATCTTCTAAAAAGAAAGGTTTTTACTGAAGAATATCCTTGTGGAACTTTGACACTGCATGCTGTCAGTTTGGGAGTCTCGCTCTGAGGACATATCTACCCCTCAAAAAAAAAAAGTTGGCAAAAAATCACCATACTGCAACGTACTACAACTTTAAATTTTGCCATTTTGGTAACAAAAAAAAAAAACTTGTTTAATATAGTTAGGTACAAAATGATGGAACCATTGTTGAACTCTCCTGATAGTATTTGTATCCAAAGAACTTTGAATAAGTCTGTTGATGTAAACTGCGAATAAAGCATATTCGTTTTATAAAAATCCATTGATGCCATTTGGGTCAAAGCTGATGGCACATAACTTAATGCAATGTCCACCTACTCTCTAAATGCAAACAAGAGTGAATTCACCCTTTTGAGTGACTACAGCCCACTCTAAAAACAAGAGAAATTTCACAGCTTTCAAGAATACTTTTGGTCAACGTTACTCTTGGTATTTAACAAATGATACATGGATATCATTTTGGCATTATCAAATCAACTTTGACCCCAAAAGTGTTTCTTTTTAAGGTATGGAATTTTCACTCTTTTTGGAGTGGGGCCCTGTCGTCACTCCAAAGAGTGAAAGTTCACCTTTTTGCAGTTTAAAGAGTTGACCGTTTTATGAGATATATACTATATATATAACCATGTTTGGAACAGGTCTAGTCATGTTCTTTTGGCTTCAGAGTAGATTAGAGTAAAACAAATGAATCAACCAGTTTGTACATAACTACGTTGTCCGTTGTAAACTTTATGTAGTGTTTATTAGGTTTAAAGAGGTGGGCCATCGCTGTACACAACCCGACACAATCAAAGTAATAATCATTAACTTTCTTTGGTTAAACCGCTGGGCCACAAAAGAAATCACGAATTTGAATTGTCGTTGTTAGTAACTGAGGGTTCGTTAGTGATTTTGAACAAAATAATTCCTGTGTATGAAGTCAATCAGTAAAGGCACATCGTGACATTAGTCAATTCTAATACAATATAATTGACATTAACAGAGCTATATAAAATGACCACAAATTTGCACATAGGAAAGATTTGACCCCTCCGATTGTCTGAAAAAGAATACAGTTTAAAGCCCATGGGCCCAATTCGCTAACAGCATCGGTAACCCCCATAACCCAAATTTTACGGTAAGTGGTCAAAATTTTAGTATCTGTAAGAGAGCCACTATTTTTTCTCATTTTACCCTGTGCAGATGTTTGGGCGGGAAGGTATGCGCAAAAATGTGCCCCTTTTGGCCGACCAATATTCATTTACACAGTACCTCTGTGTTTAAACAATGTAAAATCACTTTAAGCTCTATCAAAACTTTAGGGGTGTGTGTTTTGGAGAAGGCCATAGGTCAATATTTAAAAATTAGTAGATTTGGCTCCATTTTGATTTGGAGTATGACTCAAATGTTGTGCAAGTTCCATGCACTTGTTCATTGGGTCCTATAGTATATCTAGTAACTCCATAGTGTGATAATATAGGGTTGAATAGATAATTTTCATTTATGGCGACGCCATCTTGACTTACTCAATGCGCAAGGATGCCCAGGTAGCACCCGCCGTTTCTTATTCTACACAAGAATTGTGTCCATACTCAATTTTACGTCAGGCCTAATTGGACTAGGCTCCCTACCTATTAATATACGCCTATCAGACCCCGACAGAATGGAATCATCAGAAGCTATCAGTTATGGTTCTTCGAAATTGAGAACCCAAAAACGGTGTGTAGCGTAGTCCCATAAAAGGGTCTATAACCAGTCAAAGAATTCTTTTGGGTCATTAAGAAACTTACAGGGTTTTCCATATAACGGAACCTCTTTTGCATGTTTTTTGCTTAGATTTTTTTGAATACGAACCACCACCAAGGAGTTCAATGTGACACAGTAACTTTTGGTTCATTGTAATGTTGCAGAGATATAGAGACAGATCAGAGCTTCAGAACCAATCTACATCTTGGTACTGCCCAGCGTGCTTTGATCAGTCGAGTATAGAGTCTGAAACCTGCATATAACCATTTTTCTGCAGGAACAAACGTACAAAGACAATTGTAGTATCACCACAGTGAAAATTTTTACAAATATAATTCTTCCATTTTACTCATAATTTTCCAAAGTGTCAAGGGCAAAGTGTCAGAACATAGCAGCATTGACGACCTTCACCAACCCGATGTATATATGGCACAGAGTCCTGGTTGAGCCCAGACATAAGTGCATCGAAAGTTTTAACTGATATTAGTGGTTTTACCGACAGGATCACCCTTCGATGGCAGTGCTAAGTAGTCCAACCGTAAAGAAAGACTTAATTTCTTTATAAGCATAATTGTGAAGTGATTGGAAGAAGATTTTTATCATATAACGGAATATCATGGTGAAAAAGAGGGGATGAACTATCAGCTATTATATTTGGTCTCGGTAATAACTTAATACCCATCATGTCATGCCTCAACTGGCGAATTCAATCTACCAAATATCAACTGGACAAACTACACAAGTTTTGCCAAAGTTGATACAGAGACTATACACTAAGCCCGCACCACCAAAGTGGATCAAACCTAACTGATGCTTTGGTCTTAGTCACTTGTGCTTGAACCAACCCGCGTCCAGGGTGAATGCAAGAAACATTCTTGACTTAGTCTTCCGAATAACGACCCATCCATTTATAAAACAACCGTTTTGCTGGAGTTGCAGATCATTTTGACGTTATGGTTTGTACACCACCATATCACCACAAGGAAGAGGGGAGTTTACAAGAAAGTATTCCTGCGAGCGAAAGCAGATCATGAATCCCGCCATTTTTTATCAAATTTCTTTCAGAATATAACTGGTAACTGCTTGGATTAGGTGTAGAAGAGAAGTGGAGTAAATTCCATGAAAATTCTTCAGTTGATGAATGACCATTCCGTATCCTCATAAAATGACATCCAGTCGCTATGATTTACCTTGGTTTAACCGATCGCTAATGAGATTGAGCGAAGGAAAAAAGACATTACAACATAGCCAATATCTGCTGAGGTAAAACATGCCATGAGAAAAAGAGTTACGAAATGCGAGTGAAATCTACATCAGCAATTAAAAACTGGGAAAAAACACCTCAAGACAACCCTAAAGTGTGTTGAGCCACAACACAAGAGCCTAAAGGTGTGAAGACATGGGGGTTGCTGACTTAGAGTGTGATGGCAGAGTGGTAGGCGAAATTAACTAACAGCGGACATATTGAATTGCAATTTGCAAAACGTTCTTCACTTTGGAGTCCAGGGAGTTTACCAACCCTGATGAAAGCCAGACAAACCAGCTCAAAACCAATCTCAGATTTAGTCATTCAACAATGATGTTGCAGTGAAACAGCTGAAGCATCTGAATGCAAAACGCCCAGGGACCAGATGAAATTCCACAATGCGTTTCTAAAAATGTTTGCCGATTAACAATAGACCCGTTTTTGGACAGATATCAAACACAGGAAAATCCATCACTATAGGATTGGCTAACACAAACACAGTTTTTTAAGGGAAAAAAAAAAGATCAGTTGCGTAAACTATAGACCAGTGCATACAAGATAGTGTGTTGCATCGAGCATTTGGTGCCAGTCACATCATGACGTATGCTGATGAAAACTCTTGAGCGAAAACCAACATGGCTTTAGGGACAAAAGAGGTCTAACAAACCCTCAAACTCGTTGATCCTCACAGCCAATGAAATAGCGTTGGAACTTGCAACGGCCAACTTGGGTTGACACTGCAGTATGGACTTCACCAAAGCTTTCAACCGAGTACCACACAGAAGACCGATTCATAAACTTAAGTACTAGGGCATGGCGGGACAGATAGCAGTATGGGTACAGAAGTGTATCAAAATCAGCACCAGTTCTCTTAGAAGTACCTCAGGGTACAGTCCTAAGCCCGATAGTTTTTCTGTTTTACGTGAATGATCTGGCAAACCGCCTATCATCCAAAGTTCAACTGCTCGCAGACGACTGCTTGCTGTATGCCCCAGTCAAATGTAATGAACCATCTACTAATCTTAACCTTGAAGAATGGCAAAATACCTGGTTGATGAAATTTAATCCGAAGCGTGTTACCACGCCATTGAAACGAGGATCCTCTCCCCCACCCGCGTCATAATTACAAGTTTTGTGGTGTCACATTGGAGGCAGTATATTCCCATCCATATCTTGGCGTGTTACTCAACAACAACCTAACTTGGAATTACCACATCTTCGAAACCTATAAGAAGGCCCAGAGTTTTCTTGGACTGCTTCGTCGAAATCTATGGGGATGCCCGCAAAACGTCAAAACCACTGCATATTCAACTTTAGTAAAAACAAATTCTGGAGTATGCGAGTGCTTTTTGGGATTCTTCAAACCAGACCAATGCAAAAAATTGAAAGAGTTAAAGATACCAGGTCGCCCGATTCTGCACCAAAGATTACAGTAGGGAAGAGGATTCAATGGCAAATATTCTTCAGAAGCTGCAATGGGAATCGCTGGAAATTCGGCGCATGAGAGGCAGAAACGGACAATGATGTACAAAATAACAAACAAACTGGTCGACATCAATGCTGACGATCACCTGGTACATAACAGAGCTGGTAGAGGCCATAGACAGAAGTACATCCAACTCCTCTACAACACCAATCGCTACGGAGACACTTTCTTCCCAGCAACCGTACCAATCTGGAACAGTTTGTCATTATCAGTTTTCAACATAAGCCCACGTTTGCAGTTTTAAGTTGGCACTCACAATTTCTTGGACTACATTAAATGCACGGTCACTAAACATGGAGACTGCAAGTTGGTGATGTTGCCCTTGATGGTGTTCTACCAACGAACCAATCCAGATTCAAATCCAGAAGTCAGACCGTCATTCGGCTGCAGAGCAGGCGACTACAAGTTCCATCCAGCCACGGGCATTTTGTTATAGTTGCTTGACTAAGCATGTTGTCCATGGTCCACATGAGACACTGGATGGATTTGAAGAACAGTGTCGTTGCCGTCCGGATTTTCTCCTGCCATGAGTTGGTACATCCTTGTGCACACTCTTTAACAGGCTTGCCATCAGGCAAGCGGAGTATGCCCTAAGAAGTTAACGAGTCCTGGCTCTCTCAACAAGGGGTGCAATCCCTGTCAGATTGTAGATAGTGGCATTTGGTACTCTGTCTACTCTTTGATGTTCAGCATAATACGGTAGCAGGTTGCGCTAAATGATTTTATGGCATTTCATCGCAAGACCGAATTCTTTGATTACCGAAATAATTATCTCATTGACAATTCTATTCATAAGGATTTAGATACAGTTGCAGTTCTGTCAGTTCATCTTGTTCACCTTCACCGCATCTTGCCTGTTGTATACTGATATTGATAATATGATCTTATTTTATAATGTACATGATGTATGTAATTTGTTTACATATTTTTGTTGTGTAATATAGGCCTATTACCATTATTGACTTATTAAATGATTGGTTGATTGATACAACGGCGGAGTGTAGCGCCAGCAGATATTTAGTACAGCAATGACTCGCGCTGCATACCAATTTCTTTCCCCAATATCAGTGAGCAATGGATACGCATAGACTTCACAAACAATGGAGTTAAAGATTTTCCACAATCGGCCCGCTATATGCAGAGGAGAAATACACTTGAGATTCCTTTTCATCTGGGAGTGCAGGGCCATTGTTATATTGCCAGGCAGTTGAAAAGGTTTAGGTGTTATCACCTTCCCATTCAAATTGAGTAATTTGTTCATGACGTAAGCTCAAACTACCTGTCCTTGTTCACAAATAAATCAATCTTGAACTTCTATAGTGTGTTCAATAGAGGTCTTCCACCTTTCGGATTAGCGGCCATCTTGCCGGGAATGGCAAAGTCCATTCCAAATTTCTGGAGACTTTCTAAATCTAAAGAATGGCATGCATGTTGGATATGTATGCATAAAAGTATGGGTCACACTTGAATAGCACAAGTACGTTGAGATTCGTCTCAGGTTGAGGTCGGGTATTAAATTGTTCTGAATGCCGAATACTACGGGAACTAACACCTTTTGTTATAGGTTATGCATGAGTGGTGTGAAAGACCTCTATTAACTTTGACCGTATGTTTCATATTTTTTTCGAAAAGGAAGAAAGTTGTATGGCTAGCTTTGGCCTAACAACTTTATGCAGAATCCAATCCGTACCTTATTGCTGAATTTAATTTACCGCGTTTTTAAAAGAAAACAAAAGTCAGTGGTATTCATCGACCTGTATAATAGATGTAAACTAGTACCGCATATGGCAGAGATTATTTCAAAAACAGCACTTTTGAAGTAATCTCATAATGTACGGCACTAGCTTTAGTGTATTGAAGAGGTTAAAATACAATACAGAAGCTCGATATTTATTTATTTGTAAACGAGGATAGCTATTTTGTGTTTTACGTCATGAACTAATTACTCAATATGAATGGGGAGGTGGTAACATCTGAAATCTTTTCAACTGCATGGCAATATAACAATGGTCCTGCACTCCCAGATGAAAAGGAATCTGAAGTGTTTTTCTCCTCTGCATATACCGATGTGAAAGTAATTTATATTCCGTCGGGAGCCATAGTCCGGGCTCCATAAACGACAACAGAATACTAATGTTGCGCGAAGAGTCAACTGAATCGAGTGCCCCATTCTTTACCGTTGTAGCCGGACTGTGAGTACGGCGGACTATAATTACTTCTACACCGGGCCAATTGTGGAATATAAACAATATCTTTAACTCCATTGTTTGCGAATTCTTTTCGCGTGGCGTTGCAATATAATAATGATCCTACACTCCCTGATGAAAGGAAACCGAAGTGTTTTTTCTCGTCCGCACAGGCCGATTGTTAAATATCTTTACCTCATGTTGAACTCTATGTGTATCCAGTGGTCACTGATGTTAGGAAAAAGAAAATGAGGTGACATTTTATTCATCTACAAGAAAATGGGCAACTTTTATTAATTGAACAAGACTGCAGTCTTAGAGAGCTAAGACTGGGCCGTGAAATAGAAGACTCAAGGAGGGCGATATCGTCAGCAAAGTCTAAGTCGTTCAGCAATTTGGCATGACAGGATATCGTCTTGATTGGCGAGTACAATTTACAACTCCCGGGGCTGCCCATAAGCCTTCCTCAATAGTCGACAATGATGATAAAGAGGAAGGGCCCCAGTGTGTCACCCTGTAGAACTCCTGTTGATGCATCTAAGGGTTCAGGAATACTTCCGTCAACTATAACTAAGCTGCTGGAGTTATTGTAGCTACCTCATGGCGCTGATCAAGGTCCTGGGAATGCTAATGCCGTAATATTGAGAACACAAACGAAGTACGAACTTTTTATGAGATGCGAGAGATAATCATCACATCAATTCCCATAAACAGAAACAAATTTTGATTGTTCCCGTCAGTGCTTCACGTTATCAGCAGATTATTTGCAGTTTTCGTCAGAGCATTAATATAGTCCTACCACTATCGTACAGTGGAAGGACACACTTTGAACCTCATCACTCACGACAAACTTCCCTGTCTGTAAATTTAGTCATACCTAGACACATGCATTCTAATAATTAAGATTGTGATCAAAGAGATTATGCGTCGTTGTTAATTTGCATAATTCCAAAGGTTCGTACTTACCTTTGGCAAATCTGTTCAGCGTATCCGCATTCCAATCGTGATTCATTCTATGACAAAAGTTACACCATACTATCTTAATCGAACAGGGCTTCGCATCACGACAAAACTTTTGCAACTATTAATGAAAGGTGTGCGTACCTAATTGTCAAGTTATGTTGTGAAAACAATTACCATAATCTCTTTTCTTTGATCAAATTATAATTGATCAAAACAGAACTATGGCAACAGGGAAATCCATATTTCTATTTCTTCTGCTTCTTGGGTCTAACACAGGTAAGATTGTACAAAATATAAAATATTTATTTTTAAATTATTAGTATTTTAAATAACCCAACCATCAGAAATGTGATTACCT
This sequence comes from Ophioderma brevispina, assembly GCA_023653785.1. Taxonomy (NCBI): domain Eukaryota; kingdom Metazoa; phylum Echinodermata; class Ophiuroidea; order Amphilepidida; family Ophiodermatidae; genus Ophioderma; species Ophioderma brevispina. Next base: position 127,307 of record JAMKCH010005086.1, read on the forward strand.
CTTTCTCGTGTGTGTGTTATATTTCATCAATATTCAACTTGCCAGTTTACAAGTGGAAAAATGTAAGATCTCGCGAGGTATCCCAGTGGTGTAATATTTTGCTAATGAAAATACCGCGGTTTTCAAGCAAAACAACTGGTCTTGAGGGATGAGTAATTATTTACGCCAGGGGAAGGGCCCCGTGAGGGGAATAAGAAAAAAAATCGTAAGTGAGAGAGGGAAATAACAAAAAAATAATCAAAGAAAGAGAAGGGAATGTGAACTTTTAAATGGGAAAAGTTCATAAAATCAGGGGAATGCAAATTTTTTGAAAGAAAGAGAAGGGAGAAAGCTAAATCTTTTCACCGAGAAAAAAACTTTAATTCCTCCACCTCCACCCAGGCGTAAATAATGATCGCTCCCTAACTGGGAGCTGATTTTTTAGAGTAGAAACTTGAGAATTAGTCCAGAACGGTAGAACCATAGACATTGCATATGACGTTGCAAAAGTGTCTGCAGGAAATGTTTTGATGGTTTATAGGCACCAGGAACCTCTTGAATCAGTCTCTAAGGAGTTTAAGAGAGTCGCATTGTGGAAAGAAAGACTTGTTATCAACTAAGAAACATCTATTGGTATTGAACCTGGTGAGCATCTTCCACCTGGAGCTGACTCCTCATGGGCTGAATGGCGATTCCTCAACAGATTGAGAATCAGAAATGGCCGATCTAAGGTTTCCTTGCAGAAGTGGGGCTACCTGGAAGCAGAGCAGGACACTACCTGTGGTTGTGGAACAGCACTACAGACAATGGAACATCTCTTGGTCTGCCCACTGTTGGTGCAACAATGCACAAACAAGGACCTTGCGGAATTCAGTGAAGCAGCCAGACGTTGTACCCATCTTTGGCTGGATCATATTTGAGAACCACTGTGTTTGGACACGATAAGAAGAAGAAGGAGGCACCATTGATCTGCTGATTCCAAATCTTGATGATATGACTTTTGCATCCTTGAGCATTTGAGATATGGATGAGGGGATTAAAAGAGGTCAAATTCGTAAACGTTTCCTACGGGATTAAAAGGAATACGGGAATATTTACATGTTCATCTGGATCTAAGGATTAAAGAAGGTATAGTTTGTTATATCTTGGACAGTTACATTTAACACACTAGGCTTAAATAGTTCAAGGTCACCCTGGGGTAAAACATTATAATGCACAGATTTCCCTCAAAATGGGCTCAAATTCTTCACGCTTATAGAGTAATGTAAAATATATGTTATGTGATTTGTTTGATATTGGGGATATAATTAAGGAGTAATAGTGTTAAGACCCACAGAGTGTATGAGTTATCAACACTCTGCCCTCTCGTAGATATCTTTGAGCTGCTTAAATATAGTTACAAACTTCTTGGTTCACGACAGTTCACCCTACGCCCATAGCTGACAATATAAAACGGCACAAGCTCAAAATGCAAGATAAAGAAGTAAAATTAAAAAAGAAGCGTTTCGGCGTTGCATTTTGTATTTGAAATTCATAATTGAGTAATGAACAAAATATTGAATATAGGTTTTCCCAGTTAATTTCGCACTTGTACAATTAATTTTGATAAACCAGACAACTGGAATCCCGGGGGTTGGAAAATCTGAATCGCTGAAAGTCCAAACCAATTTAATTATTTATGGTATTCACTTTTGTGTCACTGTATCTCAACCTTGTGTCGTTGTTTGTGTGTGTGTGTGTGTGTTGGGGTGTGTGTGTGTCTCCAATGTATCTTCAAAACATGCATAATAATAATAATAATAATAATCCAAATTTATAGAGCGCAAAAAACCTTATCAATTCGATGTATATGTTAATGTCATATAAGGTATATGTTAATATTTTGATTTTTACGATTTTGGACTATTTGGGCGTTATCAATGGCAGGTTTCAACAATCCCCTTCATAAATATACCCTACCCCTAATATACTCACACCCTACATACTTATGGATATACCGTACTTCAAATAAGCATGGTGCAGCCCCGCCCGCACTCCTTCCTTGGACAGCGGTTACCGTTTTGCAGTAATTATAAATTAGATATTTGGTCTAACAGGTGGGTACTGATCATAAAATAAACACTTTATTCCATTTAATGAACACCCGACGAATAACGAAAGACAAGATTCTTAAAATCAATTATAAAAGACGAAATCACTCTTTCTATCATCAGTAGTCATCGCCGCGCGGGACGACATTGTCACGGATTGACCGAATATCAATAACACAATAGTGGAAATATTAATAACACAAAGTGAAATTTACTAACAACAAAAAAAAACATACGTTAAGAAATAAAAAATTGGCCTGGTGTTCTCGCCAGCACATTTTCAGACAATAATTTCAATTGTCTTTTTTTTTAAATTAAAATCAATTATTCAAAGTGCGAATTAACTGGGAAAACCTATATATTAATTAATAAATATTTAACATAATATTATATTATGATGTTTTTATTAGGACTACATTATTTAATATAAATGGAAACGTTTAGCAGTCAATAAGCCAATCATTGATTAGTTTTTTGAAAACTATGAGTTTTTAATTTGAAAAACAAGTTTAGAAAAAAAGGTCGTTTCAAGGATATCTACTGAGTTTTTCAAAGAAAAAACTTAGTATTGGGCCAATAAACCAGTTAATCACAAAAATTAAGTTTATCAGTCAATAATCATAGTCTTCTCTGTAAAATGAGTTTTTACTTGAAAAACTAATTTGGCCAGTTGGTAAGCTATGTTTTTTCGGAAAATTTAGTTTTTCAACTGAAAAACTTAGTTGTTCGGTGATAAGCTTAGTTTATCGTCGATAAGCATAGTTATCATGAAAAACTAAGTTTATTGGTTGTTAATCTTAGCTTTTCTCTGAAAAACTGAGTCAATCGTCGGGAATGAGCATTGACTTGCCATATGTTCGCTTATTGGTCGAAAGTTTTAGTACTCAAAGTAAATTTTCATAAATACGACACGTTTCATAAATTATCATATTATGTCAGTAATAATATATAAAAACGTTTATGAATTCTATGCAAAGAGCAATCATATCGAGCCACAGACTTAACCACAAACCAATCACATCACACAGATTTTTAAGCAGATTTATCATTTTGGCTTTGCCATAGAAACGCGGACGCCGAAAAATGTGCACACGATTTATGCTCAACTGGCTTTAACATAGCCGAAGTGTGTCACAAATTATTGATAATTGTTGTGATTTATTCGGGGGTTTTATTGACTGTGTTTTTCGCCGTTTTGATGTTACTGACAAATGGATTTGAGTTCTCTGTTGACCAAGTAGTAGTTTTAGGGGTAACTGACAATTTACATTAAGAACGTAGAATTGGTAGAATGTGTGTGGGGCAAGGAGTACTAGAAAAACTAGTCCACCTCACACAATCATCCTTAATGACTCCCCCTCTTCTAGAGCACACACTCACAAAATGCACTTTTCTATATGCTATAATTACCTGCATTTGTTTCTCCTAGAACAGTGGATTATTTGAGTATTATTGCAGGCCGTTCATCATTTTAAGGAGAAAATGAGAACAATTTTGCTCCGGCCACTCTTTGTGGAGCGGAGTCTTGCACGATTTAAGCATGCCTTATATCGGCCTCGGACAGAATTTAGTATTGTGCAGTAACAGGAACCTTTAAGGGCGCGGGTCGTTTTTTGACATTGGTGTCGGCACGAGGGTGATTCGTAATGTGAAATGCAAAAGATTGATCAATGACTCGTCTTAACATGCCCGAATTTCAGTATGACTCCCGTTGTACTATTTGTGACAACACCCTATGAATTCGGCAGCCTCAACGGAATAAACTGCATGTTGAAGGATGTGGTGGCAGAATACTGAATTCATCCCTAATGCATCTGGCCTTCGCTTAAAATCATTGTGTCTTTTACATAGGCCGCTTGCATATTCGAACAGGTCGGCCTATAGCCGGGAGCGGGTTGACGTCACATCGCGGTGAAAACAAAGCAAAGCCTAAGGCCCAGGGGAAGCCCAGGGAATCCCCGAATCGCGGTGAAAACAAACTGCGCAAATTGCTTCTTTAAGTTCACTGCACATCGTATGACACTGTGTGCAGCGCGAATCGAATTACGCACGAATTGTTGCCATGCCGTTGTCAAGCAGATTTTGTTGAACTCCCGGATGTCCGCTCCCGGCTATAGTAAAAAATGAAAATGATAAAATCCAACTGAAAAATGATAAAGGACCAAATAAAAGTCACCACTACTGTGAAGAAGCAAGATGAATTGTGCTAGCTCTTAGCTAGTTCCAATAGTACTACTAACTTATGGCATCATCTTTTAAAATTTGGACATAATCTTTGGTGCCATAAGTTACAACTGTTCTGTGGAGTTCCGATGCCATTTAAGGTTTGAAATGTTTTGAGATGTATATTTCCTAAATAAAAAGAAAAAATAATTTTCTTTTGACATAATTTATTACATAGCATCTCTAGAGTCTGTAGAATAATTTTGTCTTACCAATTTGTAACCGATGGTACAATTTGTTCCCAAAAAAGTTCATGTCAACATGTACACAGGCTGCCAAATTTGGCAGCCCAATGTAGACACAACAAGTTTCACCTGAAAATTTCATAATGTGAATTTCAAATCTGGAAAAATGGTTATCACCAGGGGTTGAAAAAATGTAAAATTTCCTGGGAAGATAGTTGCATTTCTCACAGATTTCCCACTATATCTTATGTATAAATTTCCCTCCAAATGGCCAAGTTTCCCTCCAAATGGCTAGTTCTGCTAAGCATAGTTCCAATAATTGTAACTTATGGCATCATCTTTCAAATTTGGACATATTCTTTGGTGCCATAAGTTACAACTGTTCTGTGGAGTTCCATGCCATTTAAGGTTTGAGATGTTTTGAGATGTATATTTCCTAAATAAAAAGAAAAAATAATTTTCTTTTGACATACATAGCATCTCTAGAGTCTGTAGAATAATTGTCTTACCAATTTGTAACCGATGCTACAATTTGTTCCCAAAAAAGTTATGTCAACATGTACACAGGCTGCCAAATTTGGCAGCCCAATGTAGACACAACAAGGGTAAGTTTCACCTGAAAATTTCATAATGTGAATTTTAAATCTGGAAAAATGGTTATCACATGATGCAGAAGACTCTCAAGAATGCCTACAATATAACGTTTATTGCAAATAATGAATATTTAAGCCACTTTGCAGCTGCAAAATTAGAGCAGAAGCTGTCTGTGTATCTTGGCTTAAAGACACTATCAGTGATTTGCTAAATCAGCACATCGAAAAAATCATCAAAATCAGATTTTTGCATGTACGTAACAAGTACAGGTATCCTAACATACCCTGCAAATGATAAGACCAGAAGCATTTTTTTTTTTTTTTTTTTTGGCATCACTCAGCATGTGGATAAGTTCCAGTGGCGTGGGACGTGGGTGGATACATAATTCATCATGCACATGATTGTATTCACATGACATGGCACATTGCTGCATTACTAGGCTCGTGGTTGTTCAGGACCATAAGTAGACTGAATTTAACATTCTGCCAACACAAATCATGCAAATTAGGAACAGGCCAGCAGGGGGAATGTAGTACCAATAATTGTAACTTATTATGGCCTCATCTTTTAAAATTTGGACATGGTGCCGTAAGTAAGTTACAACTGTTCTGTGGAGTTCCAATGGCATGCCATTTAAGGTTTGAGATGTTTTGAGATGTATATTTCCTAAATAAAAAGAAAAAATAATTTTCTTTTGACATACATAGCATCTCTAGAGTCTGTAGAATAATTGTCTTACCAATTTGTAACCGATGCTACAATTTGTTCCCAAAAAAGTTATGTCAACATGTACACAGGCTGCCAAATTTGGCAGCCCAATGTAGACACAACAAGGGTAAGTTTCACCTGAAAATTTCATAATGTGAATTTTAAATCTGGAAAAATGGTTATCACATGATGCAGAAGACTCAAGAATGCCTACAATATAATGTTTATTGCAAATAATGAATATTTAAGCCACTTTGCAGCTGTAAAATTAGAGCAGAAGCTGTCTGTGTATCTTGGTTTAAATGGCACTTTCACTACACACAACTCGTCATGACTAGATAGTCTATGATAACAGCAGCCATAAAAAAGTTAAGACTATCTAGTCATGATCATCAGGACTATGCTAAGCATAACTTCACATGTCTAATAACATGTTGTCATTAACAGATGTGAAGTTATGCAAAACCACATGGAATACCTTTCCCCTGTTACCTACCTCAACTTTGTCGATCTCAAAATCCCTCTAAATGTACGATATATCCCTGTTTTCACTATTAAACACAACTTGAGATCCTATATAATGCGATGACATATGTGAAAAAAATTAAGAATTAGAAATTAAAAATTTTTAAGAAAATTGCGATCACAATCACTTCTGCATGAGAAAGGTTGTTTCTCCAGAAAATGATGGATTTCTACAGTTTTTAGACAAATTTTTGAGGATTAACTATTTCAAAAGGTAATTTATTATCTAAGGAACACACTGAATTGCTTATGATATTTTGTTCGTCTGCAGTCTGCAAAGTTGGCTCTTTGAAATGGCCTGCTCATGCTGGTAACAGGGGAAAGGTATTCCATGTGGTTTTGCATAACTTCACATCCGTTAATGACAACATGTTAAAGATATAATGTGAAGTTATGCTTAGCAGAACTATCCAAATGGCCAACTTTCCTGGGAAGGAGCTTCCCAAATTCCCCACTTTTTCGAGCCATGGTTATCACATGATGCAGAAGACTCTCAAGAATGCCTACAACGTCAATATAACGTTTATTGCAAATAATGAATATTTAAGCCACTTAGCAGCTGTAAAGTTAGAGCAGAAGCTGTCTGTGTATCTTGGCTTAAATGGCACTTTCATTACACACAACTCGTCATGACTAGATAGTCTATGATAACAGCAGCCATAAAAAAGCAACCTAGTAGTAGTAGTAGTAATGACAAAAACAGATATTTTTTATTACTATCCATAAGGACACTTACTACGACACGTAATTGAATGGAGAATCAAGTCTTTGAACAGTGTGGTTTTCTGCCTTTTCTGTCAATTCAGTTGGAAAAAGTTGAGTAGCTTATGAGAATTCTACAGACTTATCCTTCATTTTTTAGCTATAGATGGAAGCAGACCTATGTCATATCACGGTGAAAACCTAGCTCTGGTAACTAGAACCAGAGGTCAACATTATCTTTTAACACTACTCATTCATCATCTACTGACATCTGGTTCTGTACATAGTTGTCGTCTCACGGTCTGCTGAATAAAACTGTAGTTACAACCATGCAAAATATATAAATTTTAAGAAATTGTGAGGGTGCACTATTTTTGCAAATGTGCCAGTGTCTCTTTAATTTCAATATATAAAACATAGGCTGACTTTAGTATTTCCTTCTATAGTAAATATTGTATAGAAGCTCGGAGAAACTGGCGAGCATTGAATTAAATAAAGACGAAAAATACACGGTCTTGAACCCGGTCCTCTCGATATCTAGGCGTGAGAATTACCATTTTTTTTTTTTTTTTTTTTATGTTGGGGGGCCTGGCGAAGCTCTTGACAACAATGACTCGGATCAACATTGAATTGGGGGAGAGGGGGTCACCTTTTCCCTAAATCGGTCAAAGTGTTCCAACATTTTTTTCGAGGATTGTAGCTCTGGTAACTAGAACCAGAGGTCAACATTATCTTTTAACACTACTCATTCATCATCTACTGACATCTGGTTCTGGTCCTGTACATAGTTATCGTCTCACGGTCTGCTGAATAAAACTGTAGTTACAACCATGCAAAATATATAAATTTTAAGAAATTGTGAGGGTGCACTATTTTTGCAAATGTGCCAGTGTCTCTTTAATTTCAATATATAAAACATAGGCTGACTTTAGTATTTCCTTCTATAGTAAATATTGTATAGAAGCTCGGAGAAACTGGCGAGCATTGAATTAAATAAAGACGAAAAATACACGGTCTTGAACCCGGTCCTCTCGATATCTAGGCGTGAGAATTACCACTGGGCCACAGAGGACTGTGTTTACGTGGATACCAGTGAAAGAGCGCTATGTATTTCGGTCTTTATTTCAGAGTTACAAGCGGCCGTAATTGTATTATAATATAAAGCTACAAAGGTCACAGATTGCGGTCTGTGACATTGAATTGGGTTTCCTCCTATAGTTTAAATTAGAAATTTCACGATTTTTACCAAAAAAATATTATCAGGTTTAATCCTTTGACATGGGATATTTTGTGATAAAAAGCTGTACATTAGTGCAAAAATGCGAATAGTTTTTAGGGACACCGTTTTATTTGCAATCTGGTCATGGACCTTTAATTTGATGCGAGATTCGGTCATCGCTGAGGAAATTTAAGAATTTTAAATTTTAAACAGACAAAAGTTATAGCACAATGTGCTATGGAAACTAGTGATACTTGTCATTTTGCTCATCACATTAAAAATGCATGAAACACATCCACTGAAAATTTTGGGAAGGGAGCTTTATTATCAGGGATATTTATAACTCTTAAGTATTACATGATAAACTCTGAGTATCCAATCAAAATGGACATGTTATACTCCAAGCACCTATGCTTTTCTTTCCATGTCTTTGATTGCCAATTACATTTCATTTAACACTAAACCAATCAAATCAGCCAGTTAAAGTTATCAAGGAGATTTCAAGAGGGGGGCGCCCTCATTTTCAAAACAAATTGTGTTTTGGCCTATACCAGTAATTGATTGTCCATATATACTAATTTCCACTGTGTGTGTGAAAAATAGCTAAGTCAAATCAAAGTCTGCACAAAAAAAAATAAACTTGTCTTGTTATAAATTTTCGGATCCGGAATTGGTATACACAGCATACTTTGGAACTGTATACTACACATAAAGTTACTGCATGGGAAACAAAAATTCAGATACATCTCAAACTTTGGGGACAGTGGAATTGGGCATTTTTATTGGATATTTTAGTTTCTAGTTGATTATTTTCAATAAAACACAAAAAAAATTGTTCTTTTCAAAACATCTATGAGTCAGACTTTTAAAGACAATACTGAGAGGCAAGATGTTATGCGAGTGAATGGTAACAAAAAGAACTGACCATGATTTGATGTTATATATGAAAAATTATATTGTACAACACATAAACATTAAAAAAAAAGTTGTTAAAAATGTGAGCAATTTAATTTTTCAGCAGGGGTGTTCTCACAGGAACAAGCGAGTTCACACAGAGTCCACTGTAGGTCCTACCGGTCCCGATATGACAACACGGTGGCTGCCAAGCCAAAAGTGCGTCGGCTATGCCTCCTACTACACAGAATACAACATCTCCCCATGGAAACGAAATCAGTGACAGTGACAGATGAACTTCAGTACAACTACAAAAAGGGTGACAGAGCGGACCAACAACAACAAAAGAACCAGCACCTACAGGTGGGCCAGATCCTGTGAGAGAGAGTATGAAAGTAGTAAGTTGTTAAAATGGATTTATTTAATGATAAGGTTTGTTTTGATTAAAGGATTAGGCGCAAAAAATTGGGGCATTGCAGGAGATTTTGACGGATACAAATTCAATTTGCTCTTGAAACACTTGCAGAAAAAAATACTGAGAATGTTTTGAAGGTTTATTAGGACAAAAAAACAGTAAAAAAGACAACCAAACTGTTTGGAATTGGCTAATGATCGTATTACGCAATGACAGCGCTTTGGCGTATTCACTTCAAGTGTGATCTAATACATTGGTAAAACATTAGAGATATGCAAAAAACACAGACTAAAAAAAATGGGTTGGTGCTTCTTCCCAGAAATGTCCTTGTTATCTCTTGAAAAAGTAATATATGGTGGGGGTTTTACTCACACAAAATGATTATGACCATGAGGAGCATGCTTACCACTATGGGTCTCCTTTTCAGCCTTTTGGTATATGGATTAGTTCTATCCTATTGGTATTATTTTTTAAAACGGTCTTAAAATATTAATTTGCTCAAAACCTGTGTAATTTTCAGGGCAGATTATGGGATATATAAATATGAGGAAAGAGGGAAGAGAGTATGAAGGCTACGATGGCTGGTACAATAACAAAGCTCTCCAGATTGGGTGTGATGAGTAAGTAGGTGGTAAGTGAAAGAGTATGAAGGCTATGGTGACTAATGCTTTAAGCAGGAAGAATCTATTTTACTGGTTTTTGTCTGACTGTCTTCAGACAAACTCAGGTCAGTAGATTCGGGTCAGAGGGTGTTTTTAATCAACCCACAATGCATTGCATTGTGCCTATACTGTACGTACTAAACACATGTCGTACTTAGGATAAAAAGTGTTCCAACAAGTTTGAGAACCACAAGACATTTAAAGTCATGCAAAACATTCCTAACTTACTAAGGCTTTGTGGATAAAATGAAGCATAAAAGTCAGGGTTTTTATTTGTGAAGAATAATTTTGTAGGATCACCATGGACCCTATTGAGGTGAAATTCCCTAAAACTGGTTTTCATATGGATTTACTTATTACACCCTCTGATTCAGGGTATAGTCTGTCTGCCTAGGTTCATTCCCATACTTATCTGAATCAAGGCCACATTCGCTCCTTTTGAAACAACTTAAAACGAGGGATGGTGGGCAGGGGGGGTGGCAGCCCCCCTTCCATGAGAGTTCAACATTCAGGAAAAAGGGTGTTAAGCAATAAATTGTGTAAAAATTAGGGGTTTTTTTACTGATATGAGGTGGTAATCGTGTATGTTTGCCCCTCCTTTGATTTTCGCCCCTCCTATGATTTTCGCCCCTCTATGATTTTACCCTGGCGCTGCCCTGCTCAAAGCATGTTTTATAAGCACACAGAACTGGATAGTTTCTGTCTAACATACCAAAACAAACTGTAATTGAGGTCATAGAATCCATCAGCAAATCAATATCTGTGTGTATTCATTTCTTTCGTAGATGCTTTTGAAAAGCATGATAAAAATCATGATTTGAAATCGTGTTTGAATGAATGCATATTCGTATTCATAAGGGTTGAACGTAATGTTATAGCCTTCTTAGAGTGAGAAAACTGCATCATATTTTTCTGTGTTCACACGGACACTAACAACAGTCCAAATTCTATATGTCTGTCTGTTTCATGTGTGGTCGTCACAATATAAAGTTTAAAAATTATGGAATTTTAAATCAATGTCCAAGCCTGGAAATAGTGGGAGGAAAACTGGGGAAACAATTTTTGGGAAATTTTGCTATTTGGAGGGCAATTTTGTCATTAAATAATTACAATACATTTCGGCTCAGATAGAGAACATGAAACAGTCAAACACTACTAATCTGTAGATTGCTTTGTATTGAAGTTATCAAATACCTATTGCGATTATACCTTTGACGAGGAGGCTTTCCAGTGCTATGCGATGGCGTCTAGGTATTGCAGGGGAGGAGGATCGACCCAATCCATTTGATATCCACTGGAATACAATGAGAGGGCTCATGGCAAACCATCATTCTAAGCAGTTTTTTTGACAGCATTTATGACTTCTTTGGTAAAAATACTGCCTTTGTATCTTTCACTATAGGTCTCTACTTACGTGTTCATATCGATTTGTTCATCTTCTCTTTTTGTGTCGCCGGAACGAATGTTATGGAGGCACATACTAGTCCAAATTATGTGGGCCGTCCGTTGTCCGTCCGTATGTCCGACCGTCCGTATGACTCGGTTAACCTTTTTTAAAAATGCTCTGGAGGCTTAAACGCTATCCCATTTACTTCAAAATGATAGGATTTTTGGGTGAGTGAGGTGCCGCAAATATTATGTGTAGCTTTTGGCTCCATTATTTGTATATTCATGTAGTGTGATATTAGCTTATTTCATATTTTCGGACATTTCGGTTAACCTTTTGAAATGCTGCGGGCTAAACGCTAATCCCGATTACTTCCCACATTGGTGGGTGTTAAAGTGAGGTGCCAAAAGATTATGTGTTAGATTTGGCTGCATTATTGGCATATTCAGAAATTACTTAGCTATTTTGGCCGGTCAAAACGACAACCTTTCACCCATAAGGGGCTTGTGTGCAAGTTATCTGGAGTGCCGTAAGGCGTATAAATAATGTAACTTGGTGGAAGGAAGCGGTTGTTAAAGAGTTTCTCGAACTGATTTGATGTTGGGCAATTTCGGGTGAATAACATATGCAAATGAGCTAATTGATATGCAAAAATTAGCGTAATCGCTATATTTTTGAAAACGGTACTCGGATGGTGCAAAATTCCTCACTGCATGAAAACCCCATTATGGTTGCGCTTTTCTTTGCCATTTGAAAGTTCCTGTGATACATGCGGCTTAGTATGGCAATGAGCTAATTACAATTATGCATAATTGCTGTATCGCCTAAATGGTACATCGGATATGCAAAATCCTTTGCTACATGAAAAACTGCTGTTTACCATACATCTGGTGTGGGAATGATATGGAGGGGGAGAGGGTGGGGGTCAGGGAGGGGGCCAGGGTGGGTGTAAGTGGCGAGGTGGGGTGCGCCGGGGAGGGGGGTGGGGGTGTTGGAAGGGGTCGGGTGTGTTTGAAGGGGTCGGGGTGGTGTGCCACATTGGGTGGGGTCAGGTGGTGGCATCGCCCGGGTGGGGTTTAGGGGTTGCCAAATAGGGGAAGGGAGGGTTGTTGAAAGTTCAGATACATGCGGATAGTTTTATGCAATGAGACTAAATTAAATAGATAATTGATGATCGCTAAAAATGATACATAGGATAGGCCAAAATTCCTTTGCTACAGAAAAAAATTAATATACCTATACCATCTTGGGGTGACTCATATGGAGGGGAAAGGTTGGGGAGGGGGCAGGGTGGTGTAAGTGGTAGGTGGGGTGCATCGGGAGGGGGTGGGGTGTTGTTGGGAGGGGTCGGGATGGGTGCATCTGGGTGGGGTCGGGGTGGTAAGTTACGTCGCGGTATAGGGGCGTCGGCAAGGGGCGGGGTGGACGTTGTGACCCCATGCGACCTTCGTGACCTCATGTCAACTTTGCCCATTCACAAAATCAGTGTGCCAGGAACGGTCGGGGGGGGGGGGGGGATGCGAGATGGGGAGCGGTGGGTCGTGTCAGGGGGGAAGGGGGGGTGGGGCGCGTGGGGTGGCCTTGGTGACCCCATGTGATCTGTGTGACCTATGCGACCTTTGTGACCACATGTGACCTATGGACATCGATGACCCCATGTGACCTTGAGGTGGACCCCATATGTGACCTTGTGGCCCATGAGACCTTTGTGACCCATGGGACCTTTCGTGACCAATGTGACCTTGTGACCCATGCGATTTTGTGGACCCATGGTCCTTTGGACCCCATGTGACCTTGTGACCCCATGTGACCTTGGCGACCCCATGGATTCAGTGACCCATGTGACCTCGAGTGACACCATGTGACTTTGTGACCCAGTGACCTTTGGCCCTATGGGTACCCCATGTGACCTCTGTGGCCCCATGTGACCCCAGTCACTTGTGGTCCAGGTGACCTTTGCAATCCCCAGGTTGACCTTGTGTGACCATTGTGACTTTGGTGACATCATGTCACCTTTGACCCCATTCACAAACCACGGATGGCAGGAACAACACTAGCGTCCAACAGCCATGAGTATTTTCAGAACCTTTTTCGGTACACCTTTTTTAAATGCCTGATGGCTAATAAACCACTATGCCCGATTTACTTCAAACTCGGGAATTTTGTATTTAACACTGTTCTCCAGTGCATTTGTTATCTTTCTAATCCTTCATTTGCCAAACTTCATCAATTTTAAAGCAAGTGATTCCCCAATCAGGCGACACTTGGTTCGAGAACCGCATTTGTTTGATTTGGCTATCCCTTTTTCGTTTTGTCATCCGGCTGTAAGATTCTCTGTTCTCTTCTCTTGTATTTCCTTTCTGTCTCTTCCATTTCTCTGTCACTTCACTACCTCACTCCCCCTTCCCTCTCTGTTTCTCCATCTCAATTCTCTCCCCTTAGCTTCATATCCAACTCTCCCTCACCTTTATATCTCTTTCTTCCCTAATCCTATTTTGGCATTGAGTATATCAGATGCGTAAATTAGAAGTACTGCAGTAAAACTTTATTTCAGCCATTTTTTTCTGAGAAAGAAATCTTATGAAAGGTAGATAATTTTAAAACAAAGTGGTGTATTTTCCCAAAGAAAAGCCATTTAGCCTCCTACAGGTAGGTCATACGTTGAGATTTACCAAAATATAAACAAACTTTACTACAACTGCCGTGGCAGCACAAAGTATTGCACGATTGTATTGTGAGGATATATGCATGAATGCTTATGCTAGTAGTTAGAAATGCAATACCTGATGGAGAATGTCGTCTAATTAAATCAAGACAGTTAAAATTCATAGAGGGATGTACAGAATACCACACTTTCTTATGCCCGTGGTTAATACCCCATTCACAAACTATCACAAAATATTGTGGGGAGTGTTAAATAAACCAGGGTGGTATTTGTTGTATAAAGCTTTGTTAGAATAACTAATTATAGTCAGGAGGCGGTCTTCATTCAAAAACCGCAGTAGTACTGGCCGGACCTTGAAGTTTGCATACTAATGCCAATTTTATTGCTGAAAGTGATAGACCGGGTGTTTCTAGTTTAAGAATCCATAGGGTGCCACCTTAGCAACCTTGGGCCCCCATTTGAGATTTGAGGTCACAGGTAAAATAAGCGGATTAAAAATTTCCAAAGTGTACTCAATAAAAGTTATGAATACACCTATTTCTTCCTGAAGTCCAAAGAGTTAAAAAGGTCAAGGGGAAATGGTGGTACAATGACTATTAAGGATGTATAGGTCAGAATAGGTAAAGGCTAAAAATCTTTTGTAAAAAACCAAGGGTTTGACAATTCTCAACATTCCCCTACATAATTGAAAGAAGTGCATATTGTCCATCTTGACTCAAGGATTCGGGAAATTGGCTAAGAGGTCACCTTGAACCAAAAATATGGCTGATGAAACTTAAAACAAACTATTTTCGATGTGGCCTTGAACCATCTTTAGTCATTCACTTGCAGTGATTTTTAAAACAAATTTTGGAGGGTTACACCAAAATGCTAGTTGATTATGTACATTTTAACATGCACATGTTGATTGCATTTCGTTTAATAAACAGGTCAACAGGTGGTTGAGGAGGCTACTTGATGCTCAAAGAGGAGGAGGATGCCCGGTGGAGTATGAATAAACGTGCCTAGTCCTAAGTGGCATTGGTTTCAGATTCAACTCCGAGACCGAAAATCTTACACATATGCCTTGGTAAGGTCGAGATGTATACGTTTCATACTGGATTTTCTCTAATGTGCCCCGT
This sequence comes from Ophioderma brevispina, assembly GCA_023653785.1. Classification (NCBI taxonomy): domain Eukaryota; kingdom Metazoa; phylum Echinodermata; class Ophiuroidea; order Amphilepidida; family Ophiodermatidae; genus Ophioderma; species Ophioderma brevispina. The sequence continues at coordinate 142,676 of JAMKCH010005086.1, forward strand.
GAAACAGGTATGTTGATTGAAAGTCGAGCTACTGGATTGGTCTTTGTGGACACAAGGAATATTAAACCATTTAGAACTGTTCTTGGCTGAATGTGGGTTTGCCACTTGTTTTTTAGCAATTTTTACCCATTTAATTCAAATTTTGTGACAAGATTTGTTAGTAATGTGTCAGGCCAGGAAGGATTTTGCAAGGTAATATGGAATAGACTAATGGTTAGTGTTTCAGTGTTTCAGAGTTATTCACCAAAATAAGATCCCCAAAAAGTAATACAGGAAAAAGGGGGGTGGACCAAGTAAGAGCCACGCTCGTGAAGCTTGGCCACCCTACAAGGTGGCAACAAGCTACAAACAAAATGACGGGCGACTTAAAAGGCAAGACGTAGGGACTAGAAAGGCCTTACACCTTGCCCCATTTGCATCTCTCAAGCAGTTCACAAGACCCCAAGTGATAAGTACTTCTTACGGTCCCCCTTTCAGAAAAAATTTTTTGCCTCAGCAAGCTGATTTTAGCCAATTTCAGCTCCCAAAGCCTGCAAATTTATCAAAATTTTAGTTCCAAAGCCACTACCTTTTGGAGACAAAATCAGGGCCGCAAATCCCTACCTGAAAAAAGTTGAGTGCCCCCCCACGGTATTGACCCAAAATTATAAGAATGGGATTATAACAAAGTGGTGCCAAACAGAGTTTGTGCCAGCTGTATGGTATGTCTTTATCAAGGAATGATGAGTGATAAAACCAACAAAATGCTCATGAATCGGAAAGGCCCAGGGTCTAAAGTTATTTACATTTTATTATACAGAGTAGCCTCATCAGTATTAAGTACATGCTCTCCCTGAGGGCCGTGTTTAAGTTAGAACTTTTGTTATACAAGTTATAAAAGTTTAAAAGATTCTGCAACAACAAATAACTGAAATACAAAATTCTTAACTTTCACACTTAAAAAGAGATAATGAACATAAAGGAAATTACATAATTTGTTTCATCATATGTTTGAAAAACAGGTATTGAAATATTGGTACTATGGATATTAATTCTAATTAGGGAATATATTCCAAAGTTTAACGCACGGTAATGAAAAGTAAGTAATCCTGAATTTGAGTAAACTTAGGAATAGTTAAAAAGGGCCACTTTCATGGAATATCGTGTAGGATAGAATGCTGAGAAAAACGTATACATAAAAATTAGAACGCAGGTGGTAAGTAATGGCAAATTGTTAACATTTGAAATAAAACAGTACATAGCAAGATCCCATCGTCTGTGAAGTCTGGACCAGCCCAAGCTCATTAACATGTCTCAATTGTGTAAGATTATCTGAGCACTTAATATGATCATGGCAAGCTTATTGTGCTGGACTTGCAGAGATGCTAAATTGGTTTTAGAATTTGTCAAACATGTAACCAGTGGCGTAACCAGTGGGGGGGCCGGGGGGGCAACTGCCCCCCGGGACACAAAAAAACGGGAAGGAGCTGCACATGAAAAATATTCTCGTCCGAACAACGGGGAATAGGGCAAAAAAAGGCAGAGCGACCAAAAACAAGCAGCAAAGATAAAAGACGAGCGGGAAAGGGGAAGAAAAAGGAAAGACAAAAGAGGGGAAAGAGAAACCTAAGAAGAAAGAGGGAAGAAAGAGAAGTGATAAACAGGAGAAAAAAAGAAGAACAAAAAAGAGGAAGGGAAGAGAAAAAAGAAAGAAGAGAAAGGGGAGAGAGAGAGAGCTGTAGAGTGAAAGTGGAAGGGGAGGGAGGAGAAGAGAAAAGGGAAGGGGAGAAGGAAAACAAAGAGAAGGGAAAGGAAAGAAAAGGGGGAAAATGGAAAAGAGTGAGAAGAAAAAACAGATGAAATATAATAATATAAAATTAAAAATGGATTTAAAGGGGGATAACCCAATTTAAATATAGCCTAGGAAAAGGGCAAAAGGAAATATTAAAAGAAAGGGAAGGTAAAGAAATGGAAGACTAGTTTGAATGACACGAAAGCATTAAAAGAAAGAAGGAAAATGGACAGACAGGAAAAAGGTAGGGTCAATGACCATGGATGTGGAAGTGAAAATTAAAAACAGAAGAATTGATGGATGCATGATTAAGAAAATAAGTACTATTCATGCCCGCACAACAAAACAGCATCATATTATTATTGTGGACTATTAAAAAGAAGACTCTGGAAATAATATGGAACTTGCCAACTCTAGTATTGACTATTGGCTATCATAGTTTAGTGAAACTAGAATAATTAAGTTTGATTCATTTGTAGCACCGCAACATCACTAAACCGCATGACCTATATTGACCTGGATTTGTGGTCAAAGATTGCTGCAATCATTGAATGTTCTCATCTCATGGTGTATGATACAAAAATGGCCACTGGGCCAATGAATAGTGCTCATCACAACAGACAAACCAACGTTTGATATGGAAAAACCTGATGGTGGCAGTATTATATTAAGCTCTCCCACTTAAAAAATATTTTCCTGCCATTATGTCTACACATTGGTCTCACAAGAAGTGTGCAATGTGAGATGCAGGCAAACATGGAGACGAGATCGACTGGAAAGATCACATAAATTCAAAGCATCCAGGGACAAAAATAAGAGAAGGAAGAAACAAAAGAAGGAAAATTAAAAACATAAGAGAATATTTTAGCAAACCCGGCAGCAGTGTGCACCTGACATGGTCAAGAAAGGGATGATACCGAAGAAAGTGGTGTTCAAGTTCAAGCCGGCCCATCAGATAGGGAAGCATTCGTGCGCCCTAGTCTCAGGCTCAGCGGAAACTAAGCGTCAACAATTGGAACAATATGATCATCCAACAAAAGAACATCCGACAGAAGAGCCTTGGTAATGCGGAAACTAAGCGTCAACGAATCGGTGAACATGATCACGACAGCCAGAGGGCATGGTACTTCTGTATCAGCAATTTCAGCTCAGCCTATCGATCAATCTAAGGATCATTCCCTCTGAAACTGAAGCCTTATTTGAAATTACAGGTCCCCTTGTGGATATGACTCTTGATTTCCCAAACTCACAGCACTTTACATTGGGAGACCAATGACAACGGATTTGCTAGAGGATTTTGAAAAATTGGACCCTGGAACCAGGACTAAACAAGGAGTTTACGTTTGAAAAAAAAAACGACAAGGGCCGCGCCTTAAGGCGAGATGGTATGAAAACATTGTAAAAAATAGGTGGAAGTCATATCGAGAATGGTTGATATATCACCACGGAAAGAAAAGTGTTTTTTGCTTCCCATGATGGTTGTTGCAAAAGATCCCATAAAGGACTTCGAACCAGCATTTCTCAACCTGAACATGGATTCAAATCTTGGAAAAAAGCAAAACTGATCTTTCGTGTTCATGAACAAAAAGTAAAGTTCATGATGATGCTGTTGCAAACAATGAATCCAAAACCCCAAACACCGGCTGCATGTCGGTAAGGCAGTTAAATTCAGGAACAAATCGTGCTCGTGAAGGCAATCAGGCAAAATCGTCAAGTCCTCTGCAGACTTCTGGATGTGTGAAACTTTTTCTGACAAAGCAAAATTTTCTTTCAGGGGTCATCGAGAATTCACAGCATCAAGTTGCATCAATAACCTGTGGGAGGGAAAGCCCCCCCAACGAAGGATTTTCCTTGAAACTTGTGAAGCTCCTAGAAAATAGGATGGAATATTGCCACATCATTTGCAAACAGCACCCAGAAATGCATCTTATTTGATCCATAAAATACAAAAATGAATATATTAAAATGCCTAGGCAGAAAGGTAAGAATAAGATCATTAAAGAAGTACAAACAGCCCTGTACTATGGTGTTATAATGGACTCTACAGTTGATATCTCTCAATGTTAAGGGGGGATCAGTTTTCATTCTGCGTAAGATATGTCGATGAAACCTTCAACAATTCAAAGACAGATTCATACTTTCACAGATATCAAAAGAGCGATTCTGCAACAGGTTTGACAAAACTGGAAAATATTTTAAACGATTTAGGTCTTGATAACAAGCGATCAGATAGCATCATAGACGGATCTGCTAAATGAGAGGTATTTCTGGAGTGCAGACTGAGTAAGGAAGTCAATAAACTTTCACTTTTATGTACATGCTGTGCCGCATAATCTCAACCTCGTTCTTTCAGATGCAGTACGAATGAAGAAGAAACAACATTTTGGCTGTATTCAGAAATTATATAACTTTACACACCAAGCCAACCACGTCTACGCTTATGGAAAATGCGATAAAGGAGCTAAAAAATGAAGGACAAAAAACTGCAGTCACAAAGTGAAACTCTTGGTACTGGCGGTCGAAGCGGTGAAGCTGTTAGGAAATGTTGACCTTGCACTCTTATTAGCCTGGGCACATGGTAAAAAACGAGTCTGCTGATACCAAAGCAGATGCAAAAGGGTTATCGGAATTTTGGCAGGTAAAATTAGAGTGCCTAGTGTATGCTTGAAATTGTGGAACAAAAATTTTGAGTGAAGTGCAAAGTCTTTCGGAATACTTGCAGACAAGAAACCATGGATCTTGTCCGGGCAGGTTCAAAATTCATCGTCACAGAGGTCTGCAGAAGCAGAGATCTGATGGAACCTTTAATGACATACTTAGTAAAGCACGTGAAACCGCACTTGAAGAAGGTGTATCAACAGAGTTCCAGAGTCATAGAGTAAGAAGACGCAAACGAATGTCTGGTGAGCAGGCATTGATGAACCAATTACCGACCCAGTTGCGAAGTTTAGAGATAACTGTGTTTTACCAAATTTACGATACTCTCTGGTGAAATACATTCACGTTTTGAAGAATTTCAATTCTGGATTTCCTTCAAGTCTCATGCCTGGGCATCATTTTGGTTGATACCGAGGACATTTCAAACCTTGCAGCATGTACGAAATGTATTGATCAAGACCTTGCAAAGGCTCAATATGATCAGTTTTGTACTTCTAGTAAAACACGCCAGGGAAATAACTGAAAACCCTCAAAGTCTGTTTGAAATGATTCAGTTGATTAAAGAATGGGATATAAGCAAGCATATCCTATTGACAAAAAAAAAAAAAAAAAAAAAAAAAAAAAAAAAAAAAAAAAAAAAAAAAAAACTCGGTATGAAGAGATTAGGCCTTGCGTATCATCCGCAACTAGTGAACGGTCATTTAGTCGCTTAAAGTTAACAAAAACTATCTGAGGTTTACTATGTCGGAGAAAGGGACTACTTCCTCTTGCCTCTCTGAGATAGAACGTGGACTTCGCTGAGAATATTGACTTTGATCCAGTCATCGACACATTTAGTCAAATGAACGTCCGACGAATGGAATAAGTAGGACCCACATTAAAAGAACTCCAATGTCCTGTATTATACACTGTTCACCAAATAATACCCCTCTTGAACGACGCCTTAGCGGAAATTGAAGGTGTTACAAAAACCAACCAATAACTCAGTTTTATAAAATATTTATATTGTCCTTAACTTTCAGGATGCAGGGGAACCTTCCGAGTGTGTAATATTTCCAGTAGGTAAAATTTACCTTGACCATTTAACTTTAAGAAAAACAATGAAGATATGCAGATACTAATCTGTAATTATCAGCAACCAGTCAGGAGAATAAGTTTTAGACAACAGAGTATAGGGGACCTATGTTCATGTGAAGAAACATTAGGGTGTTGTATCTTCACTTTCAAAAGTTTAAGGTGTGCGCTGTTCAGTCGGCTAGTTGCTAATTGGTCGAAAAAGCGATCCGGTCTGAAGCTTGACCGAATTGTGTAAGGATATTTTATTGAAGCTTAATGTTGAACGACCAAATGTGTCCACCAGCCTATTACCTCAGTTAAGGCTGACTCAGAGATTTGAATACAATTTTTGTGTGTATAATGTAAGCAAACTAATGGACTAGAACTAATGAAAAGATACCCCCCAATGCCCCATTCCAGTTGGAAATGAATCTGATTTTCGTTGATGCAGTAAAACAGTAGCTAAACATGTAGTATAGTATACAATCCCATAGGATACTGGGTAAAGTATAAAATTCAGGACCGGCAATTTTAAACAAAATGTGATTTCCTATGAATGACATCGATTTAAGCTTAGCTGGTTCATACAGCGATTATTTATGTGGACGAGCATATGTATATGCAAAAAACACGCATTTGTTTGAAAAAATGGGGCGGCCACTCCTCATCGGAAATCCTCTGAGTCAGCCTTAAGAAAAACAAATGGTTTTATTTTGAGTTATTAAGATGTGGTCATGTTGAATTGTTCAGGTAAACTTATATTTGTGTTTTTTTTCTTTTGCATAAAGATTACATTGTGTTACGATATTGCATAAATTGTAGTATATCTTTTGCACACATTATTTAGATGTTAAAATAAAAAGAATAAAACTTAAAAAGTTAAACCTTAACAAGGCTTGGGACCTTGAAAAACCGGGTCGGTTCCTAGGCGGGCCCGGACCCAACCAGTTTCAGTTTGGGACTTCGGGGCAAGACGCTGCGGCGTAATATCATCCACAAGCTGGTACAGGAATCGGGAAACCTTTGAGGCTTGCCCCCCCGGACGGTTAAGTCTTTTTTATGCGTTACGCCATACTCTCAATATCAAATGAGGCACACCATGTGCTTTACTAAGCATGACAAGAATACTATGAGTCTAATTACCTATTGGAACAAAATTTGTGATTTGAAAGCATTATTGTGAATTGGTTGTTTGCTGGGGTTATTCTTGTCATACAATAGCCTTCGATGAGTGGTGAATGAAATGATACATTGACATGGATTGTGGTGTGCTGTTGGTTTTGTTTATTGGTGTTATATATATAAAGCCTTGTGGGCTGATGCCTTCGAGTCTTAAAGGGGGGGACATGAACTAAACGAGGAGATTAGCAGATAATGGGGCCGCCAAGGACCAAAACAGTCAGTTTCCGCGGAGGAACACGATCAGAATGCCCATGGCAATCCACCAAATCCAGTTGAGCACAGGCCATAGAAAAGCTCGCAGATATTTCAGTAAGTGAAGCAGGGTAAGGTAATTAGGTTCATACTTTAGTAGGCTTTAATTTGTACAGTCATGGGGTCAATTGATTGGTAAACACTATCAGTCGAACAGTACAAAACAGTCTCGCACTCTACAAAAATTGTGCTTTTCCATGCACTTCAGTAATGTAATTCTGATTTTTATCCCCATGGCTGAAGCAGAGGGGGATATTTACGAGGGTGCGAATGTCTGTATGTATGTGTATGTTGTGTTCCAGTTTGGTAAGGTTTTGGGTAGGTTTCGTTTTTTCGCGTCTCCTTCGAAAAGTTAGGTCCGATTTAAACCCGACTTGGGGTTAAGGGGCAATAGGGGTTCATTCATGTGTGGATGATGTCAAAGGTCTGGACAAGCGTCAAGGTAGCTGAGGTCATGTTCCAGGACTGCGCATCTTGCCGGGGGATGACGCAAGTTTACTTTGCCTGTATTTTGTAATCTGTAGCTTTTTGTGCAGTGCAGTAAAAACACCGTCTACTTTTTGTGCTTCATGTACTTACTGCAATCCAAAGCCAGCCTGGGATTCATAGGGTGATTTTAAAAAATGACTTGTGTCATTGTTGAGTAACTGGGGTGTGCCATTTTGTACTTTGTAGTAAACTACTCCTGTTAGAATCCTGTGCTGTACATTACACTATATAGATTTTAAAGGGGGATAGGCCCGATTTAAGTAGATGAAGTTTCATTTGATAGAAGGTTGACCCCAAAAAACTCCATCTGTAATTTTCGCGCCGATATTTCAATCCGGTTTGATGTCAGACCTAAAAATGTGATTTGTAAGCCCCCAAGAGTGCTGTGTAACTTAAATTGGTCGACAAAATGGGGCATATTTCGCTCTATAACTTCCCAAATAAACATCCTTTGCCCTAAGATTTCACAGGGTAAATGAGAAAAATAGTAGCTCTTCTGATACCAAAATTGGGGCCACTCCATAGTAAAATTTAGGGTCCCTAGGGACGAGGTATTAGCAATCGGTGACACGGACCTTTAAGATTGTTTACTGGGCTATAGTGCAGGGTTTTTAGGCTGTTTGTGAATTTTCTCTTGCCATGTAATTAAGGTTTAGGCATGTGTTATTGGGGGAAAGGCATATTACTCAGTAGGAAATTAATACACCAGGAAATGAAACCAGGCAAATTGTAAGACACACAAACATGGGGCATTGTTATATCTTTAAATGAAAAGAAAATACCATGAAATTAAAATGTTCTTCTGATTAGATAATTATATACTTGAAATACTTTATGCTTTAAGGGGCACTATCCAATTCTCATTTAAATTTGGTGTTTTTCTCATCTCAGCAAAATATTTTGGCTGACTTTTCCCCCATTATGATACTACAAACTTTTAAATATAGGGTTTCAGCAATGTAAGTTTCCAGGCTATAGCCTGAAATCACGCCTTCAGTTAATCAATTTTATTTATTTTCAGCCCGTTTTGGAGGCTTTTAGCTTAAATTAACGCACTTCTTCAGGCCGTTCAGGTTTTTCTCTTCAGGTCCTCTTACATCCTTGGGTTTTACAGTTACCAGAAAATATTTTTACTGTTATCTGTATGTTATTTTAGTACTCGCAATCACTGCTAAATATGTTGATACTGGCCTTTCCCATGAAACATAGAAATTATATTGTAATTGAGTGGGGCACCTTTAATCATTATGCTGGTTAGTCCTATATCTTTGGTCTACAAACAGGTACTACTGATCAAAGATACAGATATGTACAGGCAAAATCAACAGCTAATTGTCTAGTACAGTTAAATACACATTAAGACACTAACATATATTGGAAAATCGAAAGAATCATAGAAAAACAACTGAATTTTGTATGTGTTTTGTGACTAGTATGGGTATTTAAAATATCCTCAAGTTGTAAGACCAAAAGGCACTATTAGGACAAAATCGGATATTTTAGTCATTACGGTCCTATGGACAAAGTTATTATTACACGTAATTGAATGAGATTGATATCTCTGAACACTGCTGTTTTCTGGGGCTTTTTTCTGTCACTTTCTCAGTTGGCAAAATACACACTTAAGAACATCTACAGACTATTTTTTCCCCTTTTTTATTTCAATGTTTCCGGCAAATTTGTTGATGAGGTCAAAGGTCACATACCAAGGTCAAAGGTCACATACCAGTGTCAAAGGTCACATACCAAGGTCAAAGGTCACATACCAAGGTCAAAGGTCACATACCAAGGTCACATACCAAGGCCAAAGGTCACATACGGTTAAGTTGTAAGATAGGCTGAAAATGTAAAATTGACCTGAATTGAAAAGTTGAAGTTCAATTGGAACCAAACTTGGTTTATGGATATTACATGCAAACCCTCATTTGTTTACAAGGTTAAAGGTACATGTTAAAAGGTCATATGAGGATATTGTATTGATAGGCTGAAAATGTTTAAATATTGACCTGAATTGAAAAGTTGAAGTTCAATTGGAACCAAACTTGGTTTATGGGATGTACATGCAAACCCTCATTTGTTTACAAGGTAAAGGTCACATGTCAAAGGTCATATGAGGCCTATTGTAAGATAGGCTGAAAATGTAAAATTGACCTGAATTGAAAAGTTAAAGTTCAATTGGAACCAAACTTGGTTTATGGATATTACCTGCAAACCCTCATTTGTTTATGAGGTCAAAGGTCACATGTTAAGGTGAAAGGTCTTATTTTTTTCTTCAACGCTTGTGTGCGCTGTCCATCTCCAATATTTGTAAATGTCTCGGACAATTTGGCATGCAGGTCATTTGAAGCCACAATCATTATTTTTTCCCCATAATTTAAAATGCCCACTGTATCTCTCAATTGC
>JAMKCH010005087.1:0-78978 GCA_023653785.1 Ophioderma brevispina
TTGGGCAGTTACTTTGCTCATCAAGTTCTACAAATCCACAAGGTTTCAATAAGTGACGTCACTTAATGAGTTTATAATATGGATTTTTGTCCTTTCTCAAAATTAACATACATGTGTTTCGCATATTGTCATTTTTATGCGCTTTATAAAGCATTCTATTTTGCTGATCGTAAAATAAACAATTTCACAAAGATCTATTTCGTTGTACTTCTATTGTTCTGAACCAAAACAGTTTTCACCTAGAATTCTATTTTACATGAACTGAAAAACAACCACCTAAAATATTAGTCTTACTACTTTGCATATGTTCAATTTTTTGTTTTCGCATACAGACAAAACTTTTTAGCTAAAGACGATACAATTGCAGTTGTATTAAATTTTAGTTTTGTTAAATATTAAACTTCATTAAACTTCATAATATTTTCTTCAAAATAGAGAAGTAAAAACTGTTTCTTTTGTGCTTACTTGAGTGGTATAGACGTGAAATGTCCTGGTAGATTTTTAATTGCGTTTTTTCTCCAAAAATTGTTTTGTAAAACATGACAGTATGTGATGTGGGCAACGAATTAATCTGAAATAGAAGTGGTCAGGTCATGATCAATGCATGGGTATCACACGTAGTGCATATGACAACCATGCATTGATCATAACAGGATCATGGTTATTCCAGAATTGATTATGCTCATCAATGCCAGTTAGTAATAATAATAATACATGTTATTTTATTGATTATCATATCCCTCAATATTTGTCCTTTGAAATATATAGCACAATATATTCATTAGAAATAATAATTAAATATATCAACAACTGTTATCAACAGAAGATACACAAGTTACTGCAACAAGATCTTGTTTATACTATTTATCAAAATACCTTTTACAAGAGGTACGCGCGCACAATCCAGAAGGGGCGAGGCTTAGCTGTAGATCGCACAATCACATTTACGCGCATCACGCTTATAGTAGGCTTATCTTGTAAAAGGTACTTCGACGAGTACAGTAACCTGTTTTGTTTGTTTGCCCGTAAGACAAAATACTTCATAATTTGTCTGTTTTTGCAGTCCGAGTAGTGTTGTCTGCCATCACCATTTGTGAATGATAGGCCTCATATGACCTTTGACTTTGATATTTGACCTTTGAACTCATAAATAAATGAGGGTTTGGCAAGTATTATCCATCAACCTTTTGGTTCCAATTGAACTTAACTTTTCAATTGAGGTCAATTTTACATTTTCAGACTATTTTATAACTTGACCTCACATGACCTTTGACCTTGGTATGTGACCTTTGGCCACAAATGAAGGATCCCATGTTGCACCTATGATTCAAGTTTGGTTTAAATCCATTCAAAGTATGTGGATATTACATGCAAATGTTAACCCTTTTTCACAACAACAGACATCAACAACTACAACAGACTACAGTGGACAAAGTGATCCCCGTCTTCCTGCCTTTAGCCAGGCGACACAAAAACCAGACAATTTACATTCTTTCCTGACCCAAAATTAAGAAATAAAGGGTGATGCAGTATCGTTTATGGGCGAATAATGTGTCCGAGGTCGGAAAAACTAAATAATGGGCGAGGCGCAGCCGAGCCCATTATTTTAAAGTTTTTCCGGCCGAGGATACATTATGAGCCCATAAAAGATACTACGAACCCTTTATTTCTATTCTATTAGCTAAAACATCTTGATTTAATAAGAAAGTGTATTTGCGACCCATTATTGCAGAATAATGGGCAGCAAACTGACCAATCAGAATGCTCCATTTTCAATAATGGGCAGCAGAAGTAATAGAATATGGTAATATGCTGTATATACATATTGAGCTGCCTCACTTTAAAAGGGATTATTAGTGCAAGACAAACCAAACAGTATGTTCCCTGAAACAAGACAAAACTTTTTGTGAAATTCATGTCCAATTTACTCAATAGAAAATCTTGCCATACAGTATTTGGGGATAAAATACTGAACCCGATGTGGTTTTAAAAAAATGAGTCAGAAATTAGGGAACAAATCTAAAGATTGACAACATGCTACAAATGTAATACAGTTTTACTAAGGAGGGGTCAAAAATGTCAATTACATAGTCATGCTCTTTCAAGGTTATTTTGACTCACTGCCGGTGACATTTGAAAAAAGGGGATGAAGTATGAAGCAACCATACGTGATTATACCCAGTACCACTTTTAGTTGCAGCGCGCTTGTGCTTTGACGCATGTGTACTTAAAGTCGGTACAATGTATACACCCCGTGGTGTTACTTCAGAATGGACAGAGTAGTCATGCGAAGTAGATCTCAGTGTCAAAACTTTCTGTGTAACTACAATTCTTCATCAGAATTGTCTGCAACAAAAGATTGTAATGAATATTAGACATTCTCATGTGAACTTTCGCTTGAGCAAAGTTTCCTCTATAAATTTGATGTGTTAGTTTAGTAGCTTTGGCTGAGTGAACATTCATAACACATTTTTCTATTGGACTAATTTGAATAAAGGTTTGAAGTGGGACCCACATCACACACTGAAGGCTTATTTCAAAAGGTCAAATGTACATAGAATTTCCATTAGCAAAAAATTCATTATTATTACATGGTTACTCTACAAGGGTTATTAAAAATCTTGGCATTCTTCATTGGCCACTAGTTTTACTCATTTTTCTTGTTTCGTGTGGCACATGATTTTAGCTTCGTACAGCAGGGCAATTTAAAAAAAAAAACATTTCAATTCTAAATAACAACAAGCTTTAGGCAGGAAAATGTTTTGAATGTTTTTCTTGCTGTCATAGGAAAGAGATCCCTCAAGATCAGAAACTATCTGAAATTCATTAAAGACACTATAAATAATCCAAACGATAATTTGAAATAAATATTTTCACAATAGCTTCATGGAATGTAACATGTAAAGGGAATGATATGACCATATTCTTAGATGCATAAATAATCTCAATTTCAATTCTATTAATTAACTTAAGTCACACATCCATGATCCAGAGTGAATGAATTAATGCAGCTCCTTTCAACTTCTGCTTCTCAGAGCATAAGAGGGTAAGGTTGGAGAAGTATATAACTTAAGGCAGGTGACCATATGGACAGGGTGAGTCAAAAAGATTTACATCCGATTCAGAAAACTATTAAAAATATTTAACAAAGTTAGAAATTGTTTTTTAATACACAAAACAATAGCTCATTCTATCTTCTATCAATGGTAAAGAAATCTAAAGTTACCTTTTCGCATATTGGAGATATGGTAAATGACGGAAAGCCGCCAACAACCATATGGACCACGTTGTCCAATTCTCACGTCCACAGCAGCAAACCCATTGAGTTACTGTCACTTGATGCTTAATAACTAGGTCTTTTCTAAATAACTATTCATAATCCGTATCAACTGTTAGTGATAATTTTCTTACCAAACTTAATGACAGTAGCGTAACGGGGTAGGGGGGGAAGGGGAGGCAACTGTCCCCTCCCATTTGGGCCTTACCAGAAAAAAGCTTAACCTAGCAGTAAAAGGAAAGTGGGGAAAGGACAAGCCGAAAAGGAGGAGAGAAAAGATGGGGAAGGATAGGCAAAATATTGAGATGCAAAGGGACAGAAGTCAGATGGACGTTCACTGCCTGTAAATGTCCAAATATTTTTGAATCCCCAAAGTAACCCCTCCCCCATCCAATGGTTATGAAGAATCGTGGAAAGTGGGTCAAACCGCTTATTGCACAGGATTTGCCCAAATATTTGCATTCAGTTTCCATGAAAAGAATGTGAACAATTTCGATGCTTCAAATTTGGGTTCAAGATTCCAATTAGTTTAGTTAGTGATTGCAGAATAATGAAATAGTTTGACATTTTTTGCTTGATGAATGTTTACTTACTCAAAGTTATCAACTCAAGCAAAAGAAGTCATGATGTATTGTGTAGACTCATCCAAAGTCCCTTTGGCCAATTTCCACAACAGTAATGTCCGTGACAAGAGAAAAATTGGTACCTTCTTTAAGTCTAGCATAATTCGCAATGCAAAGTTCAAAATCAAAATTTCTCTAGTAGGTGGAAATATCTATTTTATATGTGATAGTCCGTATCTTCTTGGTACTGTTTCACTGCTGTAGAAAAATTCGAACAAAACTAGTTGTAAATCCTTTTGACTCACCCCTGTATTTAAGATCTATTCACACACTTACTAGAACCGTTGCTCACTGGTAATATTGGTATATCCCTTTATCCCCTAAGGCCCCATTTTTTGACACTGCAAAAATCAATGATGGCAGACCTTTGCCTTGTGTTTACATGAAACTGCCTCCTAGATCTACCACAAAATACACTACGCCTTTTTTGCGGTGACTCAGGTTTGCTAGTCACTTGCTCTAAGGGACATAAGGGATATTCCAGAATGTCCTAAACAACAAAGAACAATTTTGACTGCCACTTTTTAATATTTACCGAGTCTGCAGATATAATTTTAAAACTAATACAAAAATGATACTAATTGAAAAATTGTAAAATTAATCCTACTGATTGGTTCTCCACAACATTTTTGGGGCCAAAAATATCTTCGCGCACAGACACATCAAGCAATAGAAGCAGGTTCTAGTGGTTTAAGCAATATGACTCAACCCAGTTAGTGGTTCAGTTCCTTATGGAGCTCCTTCCTTTTTTCAATTAAAATAAGTTTTTCTTAAGAAAGAAACGGAGTATCTGTACATGAACCCTCTGACACCCCTTTTTCGACACACTTCTGAATTCAGAACCTTAAAGGAATAACTTGTGCTTTATTCCAAAATGGTTTTCCCAATTCATAAGTGTGTGTCAAAAAAAGTGTTAGATGGGTCAGTTACAGAAACTCCCAGACATTAGTAAGGCAGTTTCCAATAAGATTTCAAGATTGCTTACTCAAAGGTGAGATAACAAAATGAATAATCCACACTCTATTATTTGTGAAACTGCAATCTATATAACACACAGTCCAAACAGTTAATACTATAGTACTTAACATACTTATACTGATGACGTGCTCAATGCTCTGAGGTCAATTACAGTGTACTTTCGAAAGCTCTGTACATAAAAAAGATCAATGGAACTATTAATTGTTCATGTGACATAAATACTATTCAATGATACTTATTGCATGGTCCCTGAACATTGTTAAGGATATTCAGGAAAAAAGTAATGCATATTTATTACTGCATGCATTCACTGCATTGCTCCAAGACTATTCACTGCTCGTAGGCCTACATGTAAGAGCTTCTCTTTTATGGCACTCAATAATGTTCAGGGAGAGGATGTATCCTTATGCTTTCACAGCAGCTGTGAGATGTAATAGAGCTTCTCTTAAGAGATAATGACACTCACTCAACAATGTTCAGAGAGTGTGGTGCATAATAAGGCTTTTCACACTGAGCCGGTGATTGATCGACTTTTGCGATCGATCACCGTTTTTGAAGATTAGTGCAGCCGTTTTCTGGATACTAGACATGCATGCGCAATAGCGCCTTAGTTACGATGTAAAAGTTTTCCAAAGAAAGGATTTGATGAGCTGCTGCTCTCACGAAATACTTCTTTTTGATGCATTTACGGCAGTGGTTGTTGTTGACTGTTTAAATGCTGAGGTACATGGCCATCTTTTAAATGATATGACTTGTCACCTTGGTTTGCTTCCGCACAGAAATTGTGAGTTTTCCGTTCATGAAATTGAACGGACTTAGTAAGGAAATTCAACATGGCGGATAGACTCTTACGTAAGTGCATTTATTGGACGAATGTGTGCTGTTATTTGAGGAAGCACAACAGCGATATGTGTGTCAGAGTTTGCAAAATATTTAAATGAATTTGAAGGCTGTTTTGAAGTCTACAGACAGCGATCGATTGCAAAAGTCGATCGATCACCGGCTCAGTGTGAAAGCCTTATTATGTACCTTAATGTTTTCATAGCACCTGTGAGATGTAATATAACAGAGCTTCTCTTTCGAGAAAATGCCACTCAACAATGTTCAGAGAGTGTGGCACATATTAGTATTCTTGATGCTTTCACAGCAGCTGTGAGATGTAATATAACAGAGCTTCTCAAGGGAGACAATGCCACCCAACAATGCTCATGGAACATGGCACAAAATATGTACCCTTTAAGGTTAGTGCTGTAACAATTGCAAATAAGCACTTAAGTGACGTCACAGATTCGGTTGAATGATTTTGTCAGATTCGGTTGAATGATTTCATCAGATGGGTTGAATGATTTCATCAGATGGGGTTTGAATGAATTTACTTGTCAGATTTGGTTGAATGATTCGGATCAGTTTGGTTGAATGATTTTGTCACAGATTCGGTTAATAATTGTGTCACACATGACAACTTCCTTCACAATGCAGAACTGTAAACATTTTAAAATTGTCACCTTTTTCATTCTGAAAACATGCACATTTGTCATTTTGGATAGAGTATGTTTTTCCTTGGTATCTCTTAGTACTAGCCAAAACCCCTCCAGTTTTGTAGAACAATATTCAGCTGAAATGTTATTCTTTAATGTTACAAGATTATGATTTTATGAAAATGGAAGCTTTTCATTCTAGCAGTTAGCTATTTTTAAAAACTGGCAGCAAACTATGCATTCAATAATCTGGTTAAAACTTTGGCTAACTTTGGCAGTTGTTCCATCAAATCTGAACAAAAGTCAAGATTTTTCAGCCATATGAGGATTTTCCACTCCAAGATTTCATCCGATTGAAACCTACCTTGGTACAGAGGTTCATCATTTACTATAAAAATAATTTTTCAAAATATTGTTGTGATTCTACCTTATTTTTAAATACTTACAATAATGACTAAAAGTGTACACATACAGGGTAAATACCAAACCTTTCAGCATTACTAGCAGTTCAATGGCAATACATTCATATGGCCAGTCTGAATCTGAACCAAACACTAAGACCAATTTGGATCCAAAGAAAAGTCAAGTACCAAAAGGTCTTGATGTCCCCCATCCACAACAGAGCCAGTTTGATGGCAAACACCCATGGGAAAGTTTCATATTAAAGGCCATTCACAGGACTGGCCGCAACATGCAAGTGGACAGAAGAAGAACGTCAATTCAGACTCTTGAACTAAGTTACTTCCTAGAGAAGACATTGCAGGAAAGATATAGAGAGCGACGTTCACCACAAATTCATACATCGTCCTATTGAAGAGTAAAAAGATGGGACCAAAAGTTACCCTCTCTAAATATATGGCAGAAATAGACACCTAATCTTGAAGGCATACCTCACAGCTGATATAAAACAAGAGAAACGATTGCACTCTGGCATTTTAACAAAGGGTTGAATGACCCCGCCACTTTGGAAGAGGCTTGAGTGGCAGTGAAGACATACCTAATGCCCCAGTGCCCCAAAACACTATGTCACTGAAGCACAGTTCAACCATTAAAGGTTGACTCAGATTTTTGAAATATCATATTTTGTGTATTTATTAAAAATAGTCAACTAGAACTAAAGATAGTCACCAAAAATGCTCAATTCATATTGAATCGGATTTTTCGTTCCCATGCAGTAAACATTTTATGTGGGGTATAACAGTATTATAGGATACTGTGTATAACAACAATTCCGGATCCGGAAATTTATAACAAAGTTGTGATTTTCTATATGAAGGACTTCGATTTGAGCTTAGCTATTTCACACAGTGATTAGTATATGGACAAGCAGTATATATATGCAAAAAACAAAATTTGTTTGAAAATTGAGGGTGCCTGTAGTATAGAGGGCGCTATCACCCTCTGCCCGATTAAGGTACCTTCGACAAAATGGCCGTGTAGCAATAAAGAAGCAAGTATTAAACGCTAAACAAAGTCCCCTGTGTCATAATTCACGCCTTCAACATCACACTGGCGATGAACGTCGAACGGGATTAATCTACAATTATCATGGATCAACTTGCATCGTTTCACAACTTTCCTCGCTTTGATGTACACGCAAATGAAGGAAATCTCAGCCCTCGGTGGACTAAGTGGCTTGAATGATTTGAACGATTCATGTGTGTAGCGGACATCAAAGATGACACACGCAAATGTGCTGCGCTATTGAACTACGCCGGACCGGAGGTGGTGGATATATTTTCCAAGTTGGCGGACACAGGGGAGGCAAAGGACTCAAGATCAGGCACGAGAAGCAAATTAATAGTATTTTAAGCCAAACTCTAATGTGTGGCGTTTGAGACTATACATTCCACATTGCAGAACAGGACAGCTCAGAAACCATCATGTTCCACCATGGTGAAACTACGGAAATTGGCCGAAACATGCGAGTTTCATGATGTGGAAAAAGAAAGACATTCGCAAATAGTACGTAAATGAACAAACAAGACGTTGCGCAGAAGGGACCTCAATCGGCCAGGGGTGATGATTAGCGCCTCCTAACTCAGTGCCCTCTCGGGGAAATCTGTACTGTTTCAAAGGTATAAGTCCACCGAATCACAATAATCTGCCATTTAAGGGGAACCAAGGAAGATCAGACTTTAAATGCTACAACTGTGATGAGCCTAGACACTATGTTAGAGATCGTTACAAAGTTTTAGACAAGACAAATGGTGGCACAGGCCAAAAAAAACCAAGATAGCCAGCAGGAAAACTAAAAGGGACCGCACTATTCGGCCTGGTCATGGTCCAAAACACACCGCAATTATAGGGGAGTTTCTGTAACCTGACCATCTGACACACTTTTCTGATACACTTAATTCAGAAACCTTAACGGAATATACCTCTGCTTTATTCTGTGAAGGGTTTCCGAATTCATAAGTGTGTCAGAAAAAAGTGTGTCAGATGGGTCAGGTTATGGAAACTCCCCAATTATAGCATTTCAGTCTACCAACTGTGGATGACTATCTGCATTCTTAAGCATAAATGTAAACAGAATTGATAGCAAATTTCTAGTAGATTCTGGGGCAGCAGTTTCTGTGATTTCATTGCAGTGAACTTCTTTGAAAGAATTTCAGTAGAGAAGCACCCTCAACTTGAGGTCCCTCAGGAGACAGTAAAATTGGAAGCTGTAGTGTAAAACATTAGCTTATAGCATTGAAAAGCATCTAGCCACCAATTATCAACTCAGATAGCAGCTAATATCACGGGCACATGTTAACATGTTATGTTGCACAGCTTCCCAGTGCTGCAATACTAGGAAATGACTTCTTGTTCACTCATGATTGTGTGTTAGAGGCATGACAAGGATTGACATTAAGAGGAATCCCTGTAGAATGTCAAATTAAAGGTATCCCAATAAGTTAAGAAAGGTCGCACTGAAAACGGCTAGACAGACGATCACAACATGACTACTGCCGAGAAGGTTTTTACCTGAAGCAATGGTCCGTGTAGCACATTAACTTCTACAGCCACAAGAAAAAAGTTACCGACTTTCACAATGGCGAGTTATCCAAATTCAATGCAAAAACTTTCCATGAGGAGAAACTACCAAGAATGCTGGAGGCAGGAGAAATACACAAGAGCACTACGAGAAGCTGCGTGCCATGACACAAATAACTACAGACAGACAAATTTGCCATTTCCTCTGACAAGGCAATATCTCCACCTGCACTAGCAGTGTACACAGCAGTACTTGTTAATGCTCAGTGGGCAATCCCGTCTACGTGCCCAACACCAATATGGATGAATATCATCAGGTGGCTCATGGCAATCCCCATGCCATGGCTGGAGGATGTACAGGCCAGTCTAAGAGATGGCTCAGATCAATGTGTGATCTCATCTTCAACAATTCATTCTCCTCAGCATTAATCAACTACCCAAGCAAGCAGTGCTACTCAGATTGATAAATATCCCTCACACCACAGCAGCAACATGAAATTCCACTTGGATCAGTGCAATCCCCATCCAGCCAATTTGCTGCCCCATATCCAGTTGGAGTACCACCTCACGACCCCCCCTCCAATCAGGCAGATTACTACCAACAATGACTACCTCCGGCAGCCACGACACTCACCATGATCCACAAACACCACCCAGCACCACCAGCAAACAGCAAAAAAGGTTTAGAACAAAATAAACCTGCAAAGATGAACCACCAATGGGAATTTTTTATCACAGTCCGCAACAGAAGAATACCGACCTGACCAATTGACTCTCGAAGGCTAATGTTTGTAAAAATCAAGGAGTTCATGTGAAGCACAATCAATTCCATGCTGCACTAAGAAGTCATCTCAAGGAAAGCATGCACTGCATATAAAATGCACCTCATTGAGACTGCAGCCAAAATTTCATTTAAAGTGAGTGAAATCAATTGAACAAAGACGACTTATCCATCCGATTCCAACATGGGGGGGGGGGGGGGGGTCCACACAGATATTTGCCTAATTCTATCGCTATTCTTGGGGAGAGCAAAGACAATGCACAGAATTATATTGACTTTGGTACAGATCCCGCCAGGATTAATGGAAAAGGATGATAAGTACTGAAATAAGGAGAGATGTGGTTGCCACTGCCACGTTCAAAAAGGATCATTTTTTGCTTGATTAATCGTGGCGAGCCTGATAAACATGAGGAAGCCAAGGGACGAGAGCCTCTCTATGATGTAACAGGGAAGGAAGTTTTACGTATTTCTTCAAAGTAGATGGGAAAGATGTGCAACATTGATGGAACCCATTCAGCCGGCCTTGGACCCTGTTTAACGATTCATATGCATCTGCATACTAAGAAATGGTAAAAACCAGAATCACTCAACTAAAAATGTAGCACAAGAGTTCACAATGAGAACGGTATTCAGTACAGAAACTAAGAGCCCCACAATTGCTTCATTTAAGCATGAATAAAATTGCTATGGAAACAGATGGATGCAATGGAAAAAAATGGCAATAGACTCATCCCCATCAGAACAATGGAATCACCAAACTGTAATCGAGCAATGCAAATGGATTTCTCTTCTCAAACCAACCATGATCCTCAAGCTTCTCTTGTCTTTTAAAGAAAGCGCTTATCACGACAAA
Organism: Ophioderma brevispina; assembly: GCA_023653785.1. Lineage (NCBI taxonomy): Eukaryota > Metazoa > Echinodermata > Ophiuroidea > Amphilepidida > Ophiodermatidae > Ophioderma > Ophioderma brevispina. Next base: position 10,970 of record JAMKCH010005087.1, read on the forward strand.
TAAGACAATGCTGCATCTGGTAAAAATTGCAATACAGCAATCTATTTGTATGGAGTTCAGAGGTACTGTATTGAAGTCCATACACGTTTTTTGGTCCATTGTCTAAAAGATAAATCTATGCCACTTTGCAAGAATCAGTCACATGATGTCTGGTCATAAGTGAACTTTGTTTAGATGCAAAGATATTTCTATCAGTACTGACTTCTGCGAGGATAGCAAAAGAAGAACGATGCACAGAACATATTGACCTTTCGGTACTTATAATCCATGATTACTGGAAAAGATAAGTACTCAAATAGGGAGAGCGTGGTTGCCACTGACACTTTCAGAAAAGGATCGTTTCTGCTTGAGTATCACATCTCGAGCTGATAACTATGAGGAAGCCAAGGGACGAGAGCCTCTCCTATGATGAAACAGGGAAGGAAGTTATGTATTTCTTCAAAGTCGATGGGAAGGATGGTTGCATTGATGGAACCCATCCAATGGCCTTGGACATACTTGTTAACGATGGCACACATGCATAATAAGAAATGGTGACACCCTAATTCACATTCACATCGACCAAAAAATTTGAGCACGAGTTCACGATGAGACTGGTATTCCGTAAGAACAACGTCCACAGGCTTAAGCATGAGAAAATTGCTTAGGAAAACAGATGATTCAATGGCAAAAAAATGCATATCTCATACCCCATCAGAACAATGGAATCACAGAAACTGTAATCGAGGCAATGCACATGGATTTCTCTTCTTAAACCAACACAACCATGATCTCAAGCTTCTCTGGTCTTTAAAAGAACCGCTTATCATGATAAATGAAGACTGTGAATATTTACAAAATCTGCAAATTACACAAAGCTAATTTTGATGGAGTTCAAGAATACGTATTGAGAACGTTCATACAGAAAAGATGTTTTATCATTTTCTAAACACGATAAAAAACTTACAACCACTATTCTTGACAACACAGTCATGCACGATGTCTGGTCCTAAGTTAACACATTTCTATCGCTACTACGGGGAGAGCAAAAGACAATGCACAGATATTAGATTGCTCGGTAATAACCAGATTAATGGAAAATTAAGTACTCAAATAGGGACGAGGTGTGGTTGCCACTGACCCTTCAAAAGGATCGTTTCTGCTTGAGTATCCTCCTCTCGCAGCTGGTAACTAATGAGGAAGCCAAGGGACGAGAGCCTCTTCTTGACAAACAGAAGGAAGTTTTCTGTATTTCTTCAAAGTTGATGGGAAAGGATGGTGCATTGATGGAACCCATTCCGATGGTCTTGGATGCCTGGTTAACTATGCATAGCAGGAGAAAATTTGAAATGCAGAGTTCATCGACCAAGATTAGACACAAGAATTTCTATCGATATGTGGAAGATCAAAAGACGATGCACAGAATTATATTGACTTCGGTACTGATAAGCCAGAATTAATGGAAAAGATGATAAGTCCTGAAAATGAGATGCGTGGTTGCCACTGACACTTTCAGAAAAGGAACTTTTTGCTTGAGTATCATGGCGAGCTTATTAAACTACGAGGAAGCCAAGGGATGAGAGCCTCTATGACGAACCAATGGAGGAAGTTGTATGTATTTCTTCAAAAGGTCGATGGAAAGGATGGTACATTGATGGAACCCATTCGGATGGCCTTCGGATACCACTTAACGTATGGCATGTGCAAATAAGACATGTTTAAACTCAGAGTTTCACATTGACCAATTGCATCCCGATTTTATCGCTATGCGGCAAAACATTTTTTCCAGATAGCCCCCACACCCCCCACTTTCTGTTGAGCCTCATCAGACGTCAAGGTCAGAAATATCCGTATTAAACCTTTAACCCAAACAACACAAACTGTGCACAACACATTCACACACATGATGTCTGGTCACAAGTGAACTTTTGGTTAGCAATTTCTATCGCTACGTTGTGAGAGCAAAAGACGATGCACAAAATTATTTGACTTTCGTGACTGATAAGCCAGAATTAATGGAAAAGATGATAAGTACTGAAATAGGGAGAGGCGTGGTTGCCACTGACACTTTCAGAAAAGGAACGTTTTTTTTTGCTTAGTATCATGGCGAGCTGATAACACGAGAGCCAAGTGCTAGAGACTCCTTCTATGATAAACAAGGAAGGAAGTTGTATGTAGTTCTTCAAAGTCGATGGAAAGGAGTGTACTTGATGGAACCCATTCGGATGGCCTTGGATGCCTGGTTAACGATGGCATGTGCATAATAAGAAATGTTGACACCAAGTTCACATGACCAAATTGCATCCCGATTTTATCGCTATGCGGCAAAACATTTTTCCCCAGATGGCCCCCCCACCCCCCACTTTCTGTTATGATGTCTCATTGACGTCAGGTCAGAATATCCTTTAAAACCTTAAACCCAAACAAACCAAACTGTTGCCGACAACAACATGTCACACACAATGATGTCTTGGCATATAGTGACGTTGTGGTTAACATTTCTATCGCTACTATGGGGAGAGCAAAAGACGATGCACAGAAGTATATTTGACTCAGTACTGATAACCATGATTAGTGAAAAGATAGTATCAATAGGAAGATGCGTGGTTGCCACTGTACACTTTCAGAAAAGGATTGTTTTTGCTTGAGTATCATCTGCATAAACTAGAGGAAGCCAAGGGACTATAGCCCCTCTATGACAAAACAGAATGAAGTTGTCTGTATTCTTCAAAGTTGAAGTGGAATGATGGTAGTATTGATTGAACCCATTCAGATGGCCTTGAATGCCTGGTTAGGATGGCATAGGCATAATAGAATTTGAAACCAGAGTTTCACAACGACCAAAATGTGAGCATAGAGTTTACGATGAGAACGGTATTCCCGGACAGAACAGATCCATGAGTGCTTCATTTAACATGTAAGAAAATGCTTTATTGCGGAAAACCGATGGACCCAATGCAAAAAAGATGCAGATCCATCCCATCAGAAGAATTGAATTCCCCAGAACCATATCTTCAGATGAGACGACCGCAAGTGGGTAGACCCATCCAATACAAACGAGGCAGTATGTTTGTCATTACGGTAGTCGAGTATCTCGAGGTCATGATGATTAACAGATTACTATACAGAAACTCTTAAAAGGTAATGGATCACATTCTGGAAACATCGATAGCCAAGCATGTGGGACAAAGTGTCACATAATTACTTGAACTTTGGTACTGATAAGCCAGGATTAACAGAAAAGATGATAAGTACTGAAATAGGGAGAGGCGTGGTTGGCCACTAGAAACTTTCAAAAAAGGGATCATTTTTGCTCGAGTAGCATGGCGACCTTATAAACTACAGGAAGCCAGAGCTTATGCTGACAGACACTTCGGCACACATGATTCTGGTCATAAGTGAACTTTTGGTTAGACACATTTCTATCGCTACTACGGGGAAGAAGCAAAAGAAGATGCACAGAATTATATTGACTGCAGTACTGATTAGCCAGGATTAATGGAAAAGATAAGTACTGAAATAAGGAGAGATGTGGTTGCCACTGACACTTTCAGAAAGAAATGTTCTGCTTGAGTATCTCTCGAGCTGATAACTCTGAGGAAGCCAAGGGACGAGAGCCGACGATGATCAAGGAAGAAAGTTTATTGTATTTCTTCAAAGTCGATGGGAAAGGATGGCGCATTGATGGAACCCATTCAGATGGCCTTGGACACCTGGTTACTGATGGCATAACAGTATGTTAGACCAGCTATTTCTATCGCTAATGCCGAGAGAGCAAAGACAATGCACAGAATTATCTGACTTCAGTACTATAAAGTTACTGATATAGGGAGGGTGAAAGCATGGTTGCTACTGACACTTCAGTGAAGGAGCATTTTGCGTGAGTATCGTGGCAAGCTGTAAAAATGCAAGTAAGCCAAGAGGACACGAGCCTCTATGATGAAACGGGGGAAAGTTTTATGTATTTCTTCAAAGTCCAATGGAAACAATGGGCATTGATGGAACCCATTCAGATGGCTTTGGGATGCCTGGTACGATAGCATAGGCATGATAAGAAAGTTGAAACCCAGAGTCACATGACCTAGATGTGAGCACAGAGTTCACAAGGCGCACACCATGGGTCAATGCATCCGACTTAGTCTCTATGCGGCCAAAACATATTTTCCCAAGACGAGCCACTTTCTGTTACAAAGCTCAGGGACATCATGAAAGTAATTTCTTCAAAGACGATGGGAAACGATGGTGCATTGATGGAACCATTCAGAGGGCTGTCAAGCCTGTTTACGATTGCATAGGCATGATAAGAAATGGGTACAAGTCCCATGATGAGAACACCATGGGTCACAATTGCATCCGACTTTGTCTTATGTGGCAAAACATTTTCCCGAATGATACCTTAATACGACCCACGATCACGACAAATGAAGACTGATGAATACCAACAAAATCTGCAATACACAAATCTGTTTTGGATGGGTTCAGAGGTAAGTCATTGAGAAGTAGTACATGGTTTAGTCATTGTCTAAAGATTTGTAAGCCACTGTGGAGGTATTTTGTACCACACATCACACCACTGTGCATGTGTTATTGTACCACACATCAAGAACTTTAAGCGTTCATTACCTTCCCCCTTAAGATCATAGAGTTTCCGTGACCTGGCCCATCTGACAATTTTTTCTGAAACAAAGAATTTGGAACCCTTCATTAAATAAAACGTTTATTTTGTTAAGGGTTTCTGAATTCAAGTGTCATGAAAAAAAGTGTAGATAGGTAGGTTATGGAAACTCCCTAACCTTCAGATTGTGCTGAGGGACCAAGGCAAGAGTGAAAGTGAGTTATTGAGGTCAAGGCGGCCTCCCAGAGTTACAATCACAGCTGAGAGAGGAAAATGGTACCAGATGGGACCACACTCTAACCAAAAACTGATAAAGCATTAAAGAAGATCCAGGTAACACAAAGCAAGTAACTGCAACTGCGACATGGATGGGTGTTCAGCTCATGAATATCAAACAGTCAAAGAGAGGACTCTGACATACAGAAATTTATTGATTGATTACCACATGCCCAGCACAACCAGGTTGGGGATGAAATAAAACCCAGCAACTTGGAATTTATATTTACTCTGGTCCCAGTTGATAATATATAATGGATTCAGAAGTGGACATCCATGGTAACAATGAACAGTTTTACCGATAGTTATCCCAAAACTGAACCAGTTTTATCCAAATCATTACTGTCATGGTTGCAATGCATAACTGTCACATCAGCACACAAGGTAAGACAGAGATTCTTCTGGCATAATTTAAGGGACGGTGTCTGTGACTGGGTGCAAGCCTGTGGGTGCAAGCCCGGATGTGCAAGATGACAGATCCTGGTATAAGCTATATTCTCTTGGTGCAAGAGGAAGCAGTTAAAATATAACTCTAACCAAAAAGGAAGATGCTGACATTTAGAGGCATTTGTAAGTACCTTTATATATTTGTTACTATGTTGGTGACTTGGGTTATGTCTGTGATATCCATTACCATCAGACTAGATCTATAGGGAATGTTTTTGAAATAGATGTATTGATCTATGCCTGCATGTAAACTGTTTTGATCTGTGCCTGGTCATGCATGTAAATACGCCCCTCACCAGGATCAACATATACTTTGTGAGGAAACCCACTGAGGCAGCTCATCAATTGACAATGAGCAAACAAATTCCCTACTTCAGATTCCCTCTTCACTACAGGCAGTCTGCATATCTTCTCACATGAATTAAAATTTTCAACTTTATGTTATCTTAAACACAAAGGCTGTGTGTCTTTCCTCATCCCAACACTTACTGGACTTAACTAGTGACTACATGAGTTGCTCATTCTATACTGAGCAGCCACAATATAAATTAACCCCTGTTAGGTGACATCACTTCATTTCTTACTTGGGTAGCTAATAGTCAAGATGTCAGGAGCAAGCCCTTTGATTGTACATGGGAAGGATGTGGTACCAGTGCCACAACTTATTCCAGCACATGACAAGCCACTGGTCAAGGCAGATGAACAGATATGTGTGTACCCAGTGTGAGAAGGGGTTCTTCAACCAGGCTCCATTCAATGCTCACATTACATCAGAGGTGCATGCTGAGATGAAAATCAAGAAAGTGAAATACCACGTCCGTAAAAAATGGAGTGCTGTCACCCGATCACTATACAAAACTTTCAAGAACAGAGCAGGTCATAAGCATTGAGTATTACACATAGAGGAGTCAGGTTATGACCGTTGAGAACCAGGATTTTTGCAACAAAGACAAATGATCCCAGCAGCCAGGCACCCGGGGGTTGATCCCAATGAGGGATGAGATTCATCGTGTCGGCGTATCTGCCGGTATTCCTCTCAAGTACTCTGTTTCAAATGGAAGTGGAGATAATCTTCAATTTTCTATGCAGCTCCCACCCGTGTACTTCTGTGATGAGAAAGATATCTGTGTCATGAGGCTGACAAATTTGTTGGGAAAGTCTCTGTTTACCACGTTCCCCCCCCCCCCAATTCTAAACTGACTACTCTGGATGTACTACATATGTCAGGGTCCCTAGCAGCTCTACAAAGGACAGTGGTGGTGCGCCAAGTTGCAAATACCACTCCAGTTACACATATGCCCAGTATGCTGAGATCTTTACAGTTCCCTTCTCAATTAAGAACACTGCCGTCCCTACTGGTGGTTCCCGGGACATCCACATCCACACCATTTTCTGTCATCGTGGTAACCCAAAGCATACAATCCCAAAACAAACACCACTGCAGCTTATGCAACATCAGGCATCAAGAACACCAGGATTCAAGTCACCAGCTGAAACTGTTCCAGTATCCTTCCCATCACCAAAATATAGTAGTGGGCTTGGTCAAGCAGGAGAAGGAAGCTGAGTAATACAACAGAATATGATACTTGCACATGAATTGGAAGGCATCAACAGAAGGCTAGACAAGATGGAATCAAACATGAAGGAAAAGATGACGGGGAACAGTGAAGCGAAGCCAAGGATATCATTCGCAACTTTCAAACCATGTTAACCAAAGCCTTGGCTGAGGAAAATTACAACTCATACAAGGTTGATGCTCTACAGGAGAATGTATTGGAATTCCCCAAGGATAACTGAGAATTACATAATGGCAGGTCAGACATAGTCCAGGGAACCAATCACAGTAAAATTCTATTTTGTTCAAAAATGTTAGGATATATCCTGAAACCCATTTCGCAGTTCCACTACCTTGGTTTCATTCTGTTTTGGCCATACTTGTACATTTTAACATTGTAGTCACAAAACTTAGTCCAAAAATGTTCTTTGTGTTATCAGAAATTAATATACCACATCAATCACCAGATATGTTGTAGATTTCAGTTCAAACAAATTATTTTGGCCTATACAAAATTACCCCCTTCAATAATTTTATAACAACGAAAGTTCTCTCCCTGCCCTTTGAAAGTAACTCTTTTCCTGTATGGGTGTTATTAAAATACATGTATTATTGTGTTTTGACCAACAATTATGCTAGCAATTCACACATTTTCCCCTCACATATTGTATAATCATAACTACAATAAGGGCCACAAATTTATCCTGGTGCTATTTTTGTGCTGTGGTTGGTTTGCTGTGTACACGTTCATCACACATACCTTAGGTGTGCTGAGGGTAAGTTTTGGTGAATAGGCTTGCACCCAAGGTTCCTGGTCACAGAGGTAGGAGAGAAGGAGAAAGCTCAATTAAAACCCCTTTGACCATTCATAATCGCCGCGCTCGTAAAACAGATCGTAAAACGTCCAATACCACCACCCCAGTGCAGCAGGGGGCCGTAATTACTTTACCAGGATATTTATTTATATCACTGGTATGACGCAATACAGAATAACCAGACACCTTATTCGGGAGTTTCCGAACATATCCGGTCTGCTTTGGATGTTCGGATCAAGTTCAGATGGTAACAATAGGCGCCTACATGGAACTGGTATTTAGAAGCAGAAGATTTTGAGAGAGATGTCAGCAGGTTTTTTTGATGTGTTGAGGCGCCAGAACCTGAGTTTTCGCGCGCCATTTTAACAATACTTTGTACACGGATCATGTGAATTGAAAATCGGATATCGCCAAGGGTCTCATATTTCACTACAATATGGCCATCTTCGTGCAAAATTGAAAAACGGCAACTTCGGGCGGGCACTGTCAACTTTGGCGTCATTGTTTAGATATGTCATTTTTCTTCCCAATTCAGTTAGATTTCATCTCCAAATATCATTACTTTAAGAAATACGGCATTACAAAACATTCAAGTTTTTAAAAGCCGAAAAGTTACAAAATTCAAAAAACTAGAAATCATGTAATCAATCTAGAACTGCTATATTTTCTGTCTGCGCACAGGTCATGACCTGTTCAGCTGAGCGGCCACGAAATCATCAACAGAGGGTCGGCTTCTGTCGGCGAAGATCATAGGGATGAAAGAGTACTCCCTGCCGAGAAGTGACCTTCGTTGGTTTATGCTTTTACAAGGAATTGCCAAGTGGTATAATTGGCGTTGCGTAATGCAATTAGGGTAGAGCTTTCTCCTTCTCTCCACCTCTTATGCTCTGGTTTGCAGTCTGCATGCTTACCCTAATTGGTTATCATGGGGATTGTTTATTCTGGGCTTTGGTGAATTACATGCTAAATTACTTGCTTGTTTTGGAAAGTTACGTTTCGGTAATTTACTGATATGGCTGCCTTTTGGACATAGTTTAATAGCATTATCATCAAAGGATACAGAGCTTCAACTTATTTTTCATGTTTCAATTAATCAGTTATGGTCTATCAGTTATTCCAGTAGTATCAACCAGTATATCCCTGGCAGCTTGAACTCCTTATAACCGGGGAGCTAACAGACATTTGTAACACATCTCAAGTACAAGAGGTTTGAGTGATTAAATATGTTGACAGACTGATAGGAACCCCTGAAATACGATTCTTAAGTGCTGCAAATTGTCCTAAGCGAGGGGACCAAGACAAGGTTTGTACAGGGGTCAAATTTTTAAATTGATCCAATCATGTTGAAAAGTATACCATGTTATTTATCTAACCAAAGGATTCAGGAAAGGTAGTAGTGTTATAATACTATCTACAATGCAAAGTTTAAGAGTTATAGGCTAAAAATAGCAAAAATCAATAAATAAGGGTCAATTTCAGTGTAAAGGGGTCAAATTTTTAAGTTGCTGCTCCGATTTAGATAAAAAATGGTGCAAATGTTGACGGAGTTCATAGGATTAAAATAAGGAATAGTTTTGACTGTCTAAAATGCATAGTTGCCGATTTAGGGGGCACAGAAGGTCAACGTCCATTGCATTCAATGGGGCTTGACCTTGTTTCCCCCCTACTTTCTTAAGCAAGCATTTGAGACACTCAAAACTATTCTTTATTTTGATCCTATGAGCTCCACCAATAATTTGCACCATTTTTTATCGAAATCGGAGCAACTTACAATTTGACCCCTGTACAACTGAAATTGGCCTTTTTTATTGATTTTGCTGTTTTTAGTCTTAAACCTTAACTTTACATTGTGGATAGTACAAACTATACCTTTCCTGAATCCTTGTGGTTAGACAAATGACATGGTATACTTTTCAACATGATTGGATCAATTTAAAAATTTGACCCCTGTACAAACTTTGTCTTGGCCCCCTCTCTTAAGGCACCATTTGTGACACTTAAGAATTATGTTTCGGGCTCTGTATGTGGACACTTATTTTGACTGAACTGAAAAGTCGACCGGAGGGGAGATCACAGAAGTTTACTAGTTCAGATGAATCCACACCATTCACAAGTGGAGCAATGAGGCACATTTGCCCCAATTGTCCAAAACACTGGACATTTTTTTTCCAACCCCCAATTATAAAGTTTTTGTTTTGATAAAAAGTAAAAAAAAAAAAAAAAAAAAAAAATCTTTCTTTGAATGAAGTATCTTTTCTTTAAAATTTGAGAAAGTAGGTAAAATACTATATACTATAGTGCTTTTACCTTCCTCGAGTCAGTGACGTCCGCGGTATTATGTAGTGACATTTTTAAACAAGGAAAACATCTAGTTAAAATATTCAAACTTCAAAAACGGGCTTTACGAATAATCTCAAACAGTTCTTATTTATGTCATACGAAACTTTGTTTGAGAAGTATAATACTTTAAATATTTTGAAATGTATGATAAAGAACTAGGTATTTCAGTTGAAGTATAAAAATGGCTACTTCCGAAATCTTTTGACCATTTATTCACTGACTTAAAGAGTGTCCATGCATATAATACAAGAAACAAAACAAATTACGGATTGAAATTCATAAAATAAAGACTTTGTTAACTTCTGGACCTAAACTTTGGAATAACTAAATTACCTACTACTGTCAAGACGGGCTCTGCAGCAATAAAATTTCTTTAAAAAACGTATATCATCTTTCATCCAGGAGCAATGTAAAATTTAAAATTGATGATTATAAAATTGTTCACAAATGGTATCACATCAAAAAGTGTTCTTATTATACACGTTTCTAAATTGATTCGTTATTTTTTTCTTTGTACTGTATGATTATTGATTGCTGGACAAACACCTCTTCTAAATTTGATTATTTTTTTTTTGGAATTGTATTATATTTGATGGTTGGTTATTCTTGTTTTAAATGAGACCACTGTTGTCGTCCTGTTGTCTGTGGTGTCTGTTATGTTGTTTGTCTGCTTATTGATGCAGTGTTACGTAAGGGGGGTTGGCTGCAACGGTCTCAGGCCTTTGCTTTTGTTGCACCTCCTCCATCTTGTCTTTTTAAATTATATTGTTTTTATATAAAAAACTAAAAACAATAAAAACAATGATTATGATTATGATTATGACATGAAAACGCAGGCGTTGATTCAAAACGCTGGCATACCCACATGCGCGTATAAAGGCGTTGCTAAAATGCACACGCAAAAACCTCTGTCTGAACCACGTTGACGGCACTAACTCGAGGAAGATAAATAGAGTATAGCCCTTTGTGCAATCCCATGACTTCTGTTCTGGAACAAAGACCCACATGGACCTTTGATTACTTCCGATCTACCAATAACACCATTTTTCATTTATAGAGGCTTATGTGTTTATGAGGTAGAATATATTAATGTTATAGCAGTTCTCAAAATGTACAAAGGGATAACAGAATGTGGTACAACATTTGAGCCTTGGTTACAGATGTCTTCTAGGGTTTTATGATCACTGCTTAGGGTAAAATTTTATCTGCAAATTTTAGAGAGTAGTTGTCATGCAGTGATTTCACAAGGCAATCACAAATTTATTGTCCCTGTTCGTGGTGAAATTGTTAATTAAATTCATAAGTAAAATTCTTTAGGGAATAGGTAAAGTAGAAAAGACTGCAAAACCTAGGTGACGATTTGGTATAGAGACAAACAAATTTACCACCTATCAATAATAGAGCTAAAGTTTTGGAAGAGAGAGCAAAATGATTTGCAGACTGTATTGCCATTTGTGACATCCAGAATGTTACCACATTCTAAGATGGAAAGTATACCAATGCAGTTAGGGAATTGATAATGGAACTATTATCACTGAATGTCAACAGTCAATCAGATCATCAGATCTACAATGAAGAAAATTGCAAATATTTAAGGTGGACATCTGCCATCTGCTGGTAAAACATCAAAAATCATAACAGAGACAAGAGTCCTTGTTGATATTTTACTGTGCAATACAATGTTTTATATTATAGCAGCTGGACTGTTTAACTTTTACTATGTAAAATTATGTTCTTAGTATTGTATTTTAATACTTTTTAGTAATTTCTGTATTTCTTGGTTATTGTATTGTATTCCAATTTTGATGTATTATGTTTGACCCTGGGCACCCCTGAAAAACAGTGATTACACTGATGGGGTTTCCCCAGGCAAAAGAAGATCTAATAAAATAAAATAAATTAAAATAAAATAAAGATATAGAGATTGGCCTAGCCATGAAGGAATCTGAACATGAAGCACTGGGAAGCAATCTATGGAGATGATACAACAAAATATCACAAGTACTGCCAGAACTTCCAGGTAACCTTAACTGATGGATCCAGTTGATGAGCAGGTCTGACACTTATGGACAGAGGGGACACCATACAAAGAAAGAATCCAAGAAATTGCAGTGGCTGTGGACACCATATCAGAGGATAAGGGTAAACAATGCCATTAGTATGGAGCTGGTTGCCTCTGTGACTACAATCAAAATTGTGACCAACATTCTGACCCTCAACACAACACTGCACAGCCTTTAGCAGAAACTGATTATATGGATGAACAGACCAGGAGAGCTCATGAAGGGGAACTCGCCATACCAAATGTCAAATAGAGAAAGATGAAAAACTCTACAATTGTGCATTCCAAAATGTGGATAACATCAATCTACACAGGATGTGTACAATCATAAGCCCTGCAGATAATATGCTGTGCACTACTTCTAATCATCAAGCGGCAGCATCTGAATCATTTGCCAGGCAGCAAATACTGGGAGCCAACTGTATTTTCATGTACTGTCTGGCTAAATGCCTTTACAAGAATTGCTATAGTGTTTTGATATGCTGCCCTCTATTTACAGCAGGGGTTCTCAACTATTTTGGCTCGCGGGCCATATACCCTTCAAATATTCATGCTCGCGGGCCAGATGCACCCTCTTTTGCTATGTTTGCTGTATATTTCAAAACTTTTCAAGGGCCAACCACCAAAGCTTCGCGGGCCGGATCTGGCCCGCGGGCCGCCTGTTGAGAACCCCTGATTTACAGCAAAGGTCATTGATATATTAAGAGTTATAACATAACTGGCTCTCACCTAAAGGTATTCCTGTTGTCGTGTGGAATCTCTGATTCTGTCAAACCCTCAATATAAAGAAGAGATCTAAGTAGTGTCCACAATGGCATTGCTTCCAGTGGAGGTTTTAAACAGTACTTATGTGAAGTACAATGAAAAATGGCTAAGGTACCGTATTGTATCACTATGGACATTTTTTTCAAGAATTGTGTCACTTATAACAATCACAGACTTACCTGTACTGAAATCCCATTGGAAGCAATGCATTGTGGGAAGCTACTGATATTGTCTCTTCCTAAATATACTAAGATACTACACCATCCTCGGCAATGTAAGAAAGATGTGCCAATGTGCCACTCCCAACCTCACTGGTGAGGGTTTTAGCCATCATGGACATGTTGATCCACCAGAAACCATCTGCAAGAATTATTACATTAGAAATGCTTGTGATGTAGATAAACATGAGACTGTGCACTTGTAAATCCTGATCCACAAAAATAAAGCTAAGTACATGGATGCTGCACAAAGGCACTTTGATACTGAAAATTCAGCATTACCAGCTGAGAATGCAAAAAATCTAATCAGAGAAAGAGTGATGGTTAAGGCTGCAAGAAAAGCAGAATACTTAAGGGGTGTTTCCATAAGGTGACACCCTTTTCTGACATACTTTTCTGACACCCTATGAATTCGGAAACCTTAACGGAATAAACCACATAAACCATGTGGTTTATTCCATTAAGGTTTCCGAATTCATAGGGTGTCAGAAAAGTATGTCAGAAAAGGGTGTCACCTTATGGAAGCACCCATACTTAAGAGAGAGAAAAGGCAGCAGTTGAAGACCGAGTGAAGATAACAGTGGTGGCATGAGGAGTATGGGGCAGCAAAAGGATACGAAACAGTTTGCAACGGAAACATGCAGAATAAATCTGTACTGAACTCCAAGGCAGCTCCTGTTTCTTCAGAGAGTGCTTGAGAATTAACCATATTACTTTCAGCTAACAATACATGACAAGAAACACACATTTACGAGAGGAACTAGGGATTACAAAATACCCCTTGCTGAACTGAAGCAAATTTTCAACTACATACCACGAAGCTATGGGTCTATAGCGGTACCTAACACTACAATTAGATTGGATCCCAATTGTACCTCCAGGAGAAATCAACCAGTACCATTAGGGTCATTGGCACTTGAACTCCCTTAGGACTAATAGGGCATAGTCCTTTTAGCCCGGGAAGATACATGTGGGCAGACTTTCCTTGGAATCCGTGACGGAAAGTCGACCCATAGGGGAATCCCAACAGTTTACTATTCAAATGAAATCACACCATTCACAAGTGGTGCATGCAAGGTAAATTGGCCAAATGTCTGACACTGACATTTTTCCAACAAATCAAAGTTTTTTGAGGCGCTATTACCATGTAAATAATACTAATAGTAAGGTTTAGCTAATTTCAAATTGATGGCCTGTCAGGCCAAATTGCGAGAGACTTTACACAACTTAATAATACTAGACAGAGACAATGCAAGTTAGACGCAGCATCTAAACAGCGCATATTGCAACATTCCCACCACTATTAAACCTCACCAAATGGGACACATTGCAAGTTTTCATGGTTCGCTTCCCATGTCAAATGAACCATGGAGAGTGGTATCAGTTTTTAATCAATATTGTTATACAACTTCAATCCCAATTTGAGTTCTCGATTTAAATCCTGCAAGTGTACCACAGAGACTCTTGCTCTAGAGGTAAAGCATGCTCCTGCTAGACCAAATTAAACATGATTAGTCGATGCTACAAATTATCAGATAGAGACCTATAGAAAAAAAATTCTTTTTAAAAAAAACCTTAAAGGCTTAAATTTATAGACACTTATATTTGAAAGTAAACTTATAAAATGTTTTACATCCATAGTATTTCATTTTTGGAACAAATAGTAAGCCTAACCATATTTGAAAAATTTTTTCAACCACAGGGAAGCAACAACATTCTTGTCGGTTGAGTGGATGTCAGCATTTCAATCATCAAAACCGTATCATTGTGGTAACTCAACAAGATTAGAGTGCCATAACGATTTCCAAACCACCGAAATTCAAGCAGACGGTTTGCAATGATCTTGAGCGCAGGTTCGGTGATGCTGAAGTTGAAGACACCGGAGAGCTAGCCAAGCTTACCCTCCCATCCTGCATCCTTCCTTGATCCATGATTCCGATCGCTGAGCTTTAAAACCCTCTCCCCGGACTTTGGGCAAGAATTATCCCATATTGAATTTTCCAATTAAATTCCTGAAAAGCGCAGCGTGACCTTAAATCAGAACTCATTATTGGCCTAAACACGAAGTCAAGTTCAAAGTACGACTTGAAATTGCTTTTTCACAACCCACAAATCTAAAATCAAACGCGATGTCAGTCATCCCCTGAATCGGCCCGCCTACAGAGGCATAGTAAAGATGTCAAGGAAGTCGACATTTGTCAAATTAAGTGCTATTACTCTTGCAAAACTGAAAAAAGAAAAGAAATGCCAATTCAAACCCATACAATCATTACAAACGCTGGTGCCAAGTCCAAGATTTTGGATCAATCTATTTTTGTGCTCGCGTGATTTATCCTATCCACATGCAGTCAATTTCACCTTAATACATGGAATTTCATGGAAAGCGACGTCAGTTGCACTGTAAATAACTCGCGATTTTTCCTATATATTTCCTTCAAACACATATGAAGCCAGGAATTAAATTTTAGCAATGTTCAAGGATCAAGGAACCTAGTCCACCAAAATTTATCGCTATATTGGTGGAATTGAATGCAGGAGGGGAAAAGATAGAACACCAAAATCGAATCAAATTTGTGTGTGTCTCTGTGTGGCGTGAATCGCGTCATTGCATTGTACAGCTATTTGGCATTGAAAATTCCCATTTTTGTAAACACATGCTTCATTATTCAGCGGGAACTTCGAAATTGGCCAACAAATCTATCATCTGTAGTTTTTATCCTTTATGTACATAATAGAGGAGATCGAGATATACCCAGAAATGTTCATGTTTAGGCCAGGATCTTCCGAGAAGGTAAAAAAAAAAAAAAAATAATAAATATGAAAAATACAGATTTATCAATGTAATTTAGCCTGTAAATTATGGCCAAAGCAACTATCGATTTTCCCAAGGGATTATCATAATTCCCACTGGTCCAGGGAAAGTTGTTATTAAATGATGTGCCGAAGCAGCAGGGGTACGGACGAAATCAAAGTTTGCAGATGGTAGCCACTAATGCATCAGAATCAACTTCTGGAAGCAAATGATACCCCACCCCTGAAGAATACAAACTGGCCTGGTTCCTAAGGGCCCTAGCTCCGATGCAGACTATACAATGACAACGCGCATGAGCGCGAGCCCCATGTGATTGAGTCATCGTCTGAACATAAATGTCCAGAACTAAATGGATGAACCACTTAGCTGACACGGTTCGGATGTTTATGAAACACATAACCCCTTGCAATGGTGGAAAACCATGAAGCCAGACGTCAGTCTAAGTAATGATTTTCCGTAAACCTTAACACTGGAGTGCGACGTTCGTTGGCCACTGTTTACAATCAATCATACAACGTTTTTGTGACGTTTTAAAAAACGTGTTGAGTGTCCATTAGTGATAAGAAAACGCCCTTTTAATTACAAAGTGAGTTCAAAACAACCTCATTTTCAAATCAATATCTTCTTTTGAACTTTTGGTATGATTTTTTAGTCATCATTGGTCATGATGGTAATTGTGGTCACCTTTTGTTGTTGAAGTTCTGCTCCGGACCCGTGTACCCACCCGTAAAGTGAACGTGTACCCGTACTTAATTACCCGTAAGGGTCACAGCCTTATATTACATTTAAATCTCAGTGTATAAACATGTCGTGAAAAAGACACCCAACATGATCTGATAAGGGTGATATGGGCAGCACTTTATAACCAATTGAGTTTTCCATGGGAGTGTGTCATGTATAAGATAAGATGACTTGCGTATTAGGTACCTCCATAGCAACAGCATAGGCCGACACCCTGGCCAAGCTTTACAGGTCCATGAACTCGGACCCAAATCAACAACTCAAGCTCTCACTTCTGGCCTCCTAACTCCTTGCCAACTGGGCAATGGCACATCATCAACCCATCTCCCGTATCCACAATACCCCCAGTGCATGTTCGAACTGGTCCTCAGCCAAGATGGACCTATTGGCTACCTGTAAAGCATACAAGAATATTTTATTATTTTGGTGTGGTGTGTGTTTATTAACACGTCAGGACATAATACGATATGGTGGCAGCATAGGGATTTTTTCTGCCAAGAACCCGACACACATTGCTTCTGGTTCCAGCGCCCGACCCAGCAACACCCAGCATTCGAGGACTGAAACCTGCCACCAAATTTTTTTAACATAGATGACTTGTGTTGACATAACATGTGCCACTGTGGAAGCAACAGTTTTCCCTGTATACGGTAGCCAGTGGTTTGCAAAACCAAGACAAGAAGATACAGGCCAGCACATCATTGTATGTGCTGGGAGCAGATGCCTTGGTCATCTACAACTCGTTCAACTTTGGAACAGATAACATGGATGGATACTGACATGGCTTTATGTAATTTGACCAACTTCGTGCCAAAAAAAAAAAAAAAAGGAATGTTTTGAAAACCCTTTTAACGTCCTAAAATTTAATACCTGTGTCACAGAAGCCATCTAGAGACTTTTGACAAATTCTCACCTATTTAAGTACAAAAGCAAAAACGTTGGCCTGTGAACAGTAACGATGCTTAGACAAGTGGTGGTCGGAAAACAGATGATCCAGTCAGAGCACGAATATTTCGCGAGCCAAAGCGGAGTTTGTCAATTTGCCATTGACATTTGCCACGCAGCATTACAATCGGCAGTTGCAATTAGGTGCATTGCCATCTGTGCAACAGAAATTTGAAGGTGTTTGCTCTTAAAGTGAATGATGAACTTGAAAATGAGCTTGTCAAGAAACTGAATGGAAAGATGGCAACACTTGGTGAAGATGGTTGGAGCAACATACTTAATAATCCAGGACCCAGATCACTATGCCAAACTTGCTGCCACGGGGAGAACAACATCGGAGGACAATGATCCCAGTACATCAAATCCTAGTGTATCACAGGGTTATGACCCACTATCACGGGCATCAGATACTCAGGCTCTGTACCAAAGTCATCGATATCATCCCAACAACCTGACCCAAATGTGGCTGTGGTCTCCTCGCAGCGGCAACTTCAAGTTTAAGCAGATAGGACACCTCTGCATGATTCTACATACCCCTAAAATATCCAATGTGATCCAGTTACTCCCACAGCATTGCACTATGTTGCAGCCATGCTACAGCTAACAAATATTCACCTCTGACCCAGAAAGTTACAAGCGATATCCTGAACAAAAACTATCACAAGCACAAGCACAACCTCAAGGGTTGCTCACTTTAACGGTGGACACCTCACCGCACAGTTCACAAGGGATGGATGCAGTCCCAAGTGCTGCCTTTGCACCAGCACCAGAAATGATAGCCCCACCGCCAAAGGCAGAAAAATCCAAACCTAGATCCCTTCACCTGAGTTTGACTCGACATTAACATCCTCCAGTTTTCGACCATCACCCAAAAGAAGAAAAGTGTAACAGAGCGAA
The DNA here is from genome assembly GCA_023653785.1 of Ophioderma brevispina. Taxonomy (NCBI): domain Eukaryota; kingdom Metazoa; phylum Echinodermata; class Ophiuroidea; order Amphilepidida; family Ophiodermatidae; genus Ophioderma; species Ophioderma brevispina. Next base: position 29,437 of record JAMKCH010005087.1, read on the forward strand.
TGAATGTTCAGGACTCGTATAGTAACTTTATAATAATTGTGCAGGCAATTGACAGCCCCAATAATCGGTGTTTCTATAACCTGACCAGATTTCGGCAACACCGTAAATTCAACAACCTATACAGCTTATTCTGTCAAGGTTGTTGAATTCATAACCTGGTAAGGTTACGGAAACACCCCTCAATAATCGACCACACAACATTGAGTTCAAAATTAAAAATAAGGAAATTTCAGAAGCACAGACATCTGACTTGACCACAAAAGTTGGGACAATGTTCTCGGAAGAGGTATACTCCCTGAAGACATACACTAAGGAACTAGTAGCAGCCCTACAAAGACATTATATTAAACTTTCCAGTCAAGAAGTAAATCTAACCATGGATCCAGTTGGACTTTATACAGTGCTCTCTTAGGAACATTAATTGTTAATTGAAAGTAAAATAAGTACACTACGAATCTCTGTACATATTATTACTACTACTACCACTGTATACTAAATTAATCAAAGGTTGCAATAACCTGAATTTTAGGTGAGATTTTATACTTTCGAGATATTTTGTGACTAAATGTTTTCCATTTCGGCATGAAATTCCGATAGTCACTGCAGGCTAAATGCTCGGTCAAACTGTTTTGATACAGGATTGGCAATGCATTGACAGCACCAAGTTTAACACAATTTTCACAATAAATCATCAAACATGTCAGAGCAAGTCTATCCCCATGGATTAGATAATTTTATACTATTCTAACTCTCAACCTCAATACTCGTAGGGTTCCTTCAAAATGCAAGATTTTAGGTCTCTATTCTGGAGTGAAAATTCAGATTCAAGAGTTTATGACTGATAGAACCAGGCAGTGGCTGGAACATGAAGGTTGGCCAGTACTGTTCATTTTTTACTGTGAGACATGGTTGATGAAAGATACATGCACACAAATTTGTTAAAAAGATCCAAACTAATCTGTAGAGTTGTTTTGTGAAAACAACATTAACTGCCACCAAGGAGAGCCTGGATGTGAAAGTTGCCAAATTCTTCTATGGCTGTAACATCCCTTTCAATGTGGCAGACAATAAATTGTTCACAGATCTCATTTCCTTGCACCCTGGGTACAAACCTCCTACTGCAAAAAAGCTTAAGTGGACCACTCTTAAACAAAGTGAATGATGAACTTGATAATGAGCTTGTCAAAAAACTGAATGGAAAGAGGGGAACACTTGTTGAAGATGGTTGGAGCAACAAACATAATAATCCTGGCCCAAGATCACTATGCCAAACTTGCTGCCACGGGGAGAACAACATTGGAGGACATTAATTCCAGTACATTAAATCCTAGCGCATCACAGGGTTATGACCCACTACCACCGGCATCAGATACTCTGGCTCTGTACCAAGGTCGTCGATATCGCCCAACAACCTGACCCAAACGTGGCCGTGGTCTCCTTGCAGCAGCAACTTCAAGTTCAAGCTGATATGACACCTCTGCATGATTCTACATACCCCTAGAACATCCAATGTGAACCAGTCAATCCCACAGCATTGCACCTATGTTGCAACCAACTAAGTGAAAACTAAGGCTAACAATTATCAGAGACGTAACAGAGGAGTAGTCCCATTTCCTGCAAATCCAAAAATTTGAACCGATGTGAAGGCCAAATTTTAGCGTAGCATCCGGTGAAGCTCCGGGGAACACATTTTTTACGCGATTTTGGGTACAAGACCCCTTCTCCAAAATAAATTGGTGCTTAAAATGTGTTTTTGATGCAGTTATACCTTTATCATTAACACTTTGATCTCAGAAATTGAAAAAACGATTTTAAAAAGAATTTTATTTTATATTTCCGGAATATTTTTTATTTATAGCCAAAAATCCGGAAATTTCCGAAAAATTTACATCTCTGAATTATTCACCTCTGACCCAGAAAGTTACAAGCAATAACCTGAACAAAAACTATCACAAGCGCAAGCACAACCTCAAGCGTTGCTCACTTTGATGGTGGAACCCGCATCGCGCAGTTCGCAAGGGATCGATGCAGTCTCAAGTGCTGCCTTTACATCAGCACCAGCAATGATTGATGGTGGAACCCGCATCGCGCAGTTCGCAAGGGATCGAGCAGCTCATGCTGCCTTTACATCAGCACCATCAATGATAAAACCCACTGCCAAAGGGCAAAAAATCCAACCTAATCCTTGCACCACCTTGAGTTTGACTCAACATATCATATCCCCGGTTTTGTAGCCCCTCTTACCATCACCCAAAGAAAAAAGAAGTGTACCAGAGCGACTGAATTTTTCAGTACCCGTGTAGCCAACTTTATAATACTTGTGCCGGCAATATGCCTCACTAATCGACTAGCGACATTGAGGTTCCAATTAAAAACAATGTAAAGGACATCTCATGAAGTACGTTATCTGACTTGACCACAAACTGTGGGAGAATTTTCTGAGAGGTATGCTCCCTAAGACATACACTACGGCCTAGTAGCAGCCCTACCAAAGCATTATATTTACTTCCAGTCAAGAAGTATCTACCATAGTATCCCGTTGGACTTATTCTTTAATTATCATCAGATAGCCTTCAGAAATTCCATTACAGCTCCAGGGATTAGTTCTTGTGCCATAACCTTCATCTGAGCTCACTCTCAGAATGAAGAGCCTTAAGTCATACATAGTTGTCCTGCCGCTTACCGTATGCCTCTTACCGCTTTGCCGCTCAGAGATATTTACGTCACTACGCAATCATGTCAGAATCGCTAGCGGTGACCCCAAGCGGCAAAGCGTCAGCCGATAAATCGATCTCCCTTCCGCTCGGCGCCTCCGCTTTTCCAACGCAATCGCATTGAGTTTACTTGAATTCAACTTTGGAAGCGGTGCCCGCGCGATGACGTAGTTCAAGCGATAAGCGCCGCTTGACTATATAGCTCACCCCTGCAAGCGGAGTACACAAGCGGCTTGACTCTGAGCCAGATCCGGCATGACCACGATGTTAATGACTTTGGTGACTTTTAAGCTTGCTCTGTATTTCACTAGGAGATGCCCCATCCCATTTCATTGAAGTAATAATTTCCCCTCAATGATTAGTACTTTTTTTTAAACATTATAGCCTCAAAGAGCTCGAAAGGCATATTTTTTTTTCGCATTAAAAAAAGATTAAATGCAAATTAGGTGATTCAGACATGTTAGGTCTTTTAGTTTGAAAATTAAAACTTTTATACTACTTGATATATGGTGCCAAGTTTGGTGTACATTTTATGTGTAAGTATGTATCTTTTACCTAATTCATATGCCATTGTAAAAATAAAGAAATAACATACGAATGAACCTATTATCCCAGGTCAAAACACTTTTCATTTTTGTGTGACAAAATCATTCATATCGCTGCAACCAGTTTGGTCAAGTTTCAAAATTCAAAATGATTTTTTTCAAAATTACAATTTTTATCATCTAATGTGTTAAAATTCACTGCCAACAATCGGTTCTCGTACCACAATGTCCCCCGCCCAGTGCAGTAGCTAAGACCAGAAGCAACATTTTTTACTATCTCAGGGAAGATTGTGATGGCCCACCAAGTTTCATCCCACCACATGTTAAGTTATTTGGACCTCGGATGACCCCACATGACCTGAAATGATCCAATGTCAACACTGAATGTGACCACACACCATTTTCATCCTCCTACCACAGATTAGATGATTTTGACCTTAATACCCACACGACCTTGAAATGACCAGCAAATTTTTTGGCACTGGATGATGACCACACTCACCAATTTTTACCATCATACCACATGTTAAGTAATTTGACCTTCGATGACCCCCACATGTCCTTGAATGACCTTCAAAATGTTTGGTACTGAATGTTTGACCACACCCACCATGTTTCATCTCCTACCACATGTTTAGTGATTTGACCTTGCCCCGCATGACCTTCAAATGAACTTCAACAATTTTGGCACTGAATGTTTGACCACACCCACAGTTGCTCTCCGACCCACATATTTGTGATTTGACCTGGATGACCCTCAGGACCTCCCATGACCTTCAAAGTTTTGGCAAATGTTTACAACATCCCACCATTTTCCCTCCAACACATGTTAAGTGTTTGCCTGGATGAACCTCGGATGACCTGAAATGACCTTCAAAATTTTTAGGTACTGAATGTTGTCCACAACCACCCCTTTTCATCCTCCTACGCATGTAATGGATTGACCTTGGATGATCCTCGATACCTTGAATGACCTTCAAAATTTTTGTACTGAATGTTGACCCACCCACCAATTTTCAGCCTCCTCCACATGTTAAGTGATTGGACCTTGGATTACCTCAGATGACCTTGAAATGACCTTCAAAATGGTTGGTAACTGAATGTTGACCACACCCACCAAGGTTCACATCCTCCTACCACAGGTTAAGTGATTGGACCTGATGACCATCGGATCCCTTGAAATGACCTGAAAATTTTTGGTACTGAATGTTGACCACCCCACCAATTTCATCCTCCGACCACATGTTAATTGAACTTTGGACCTTGGATGACCCGTATGACCTTGAAATCCTTCAAATTTATCGGCCTGATGTGACCAACCCCCCAATTTTCATCTCCTCACAGTTAAGTGATTTGACTGGATACCTCGGATGACCTTGCAATGACCTTCAAATTTGTTGGTCAATGACTGTTTACCAAAAAAAACACCCACCAATTTTCATCAACCTCCACATTTAGTGATTTGACCTGGATGACCTCATATGACCTTTATTACCTCACAATTTTCGGCCCTGAATGTTAACACACCCCCACTTTTCGTCCTCCTCCAAATTTAATTGATTTGACCTTGGATGACCTCTGATGACCTTGAATGACCTTCAAAATTTTTGGACGCATGTTACCACACCCACCAAATTTCATCCTCCTACCACATGTTAAGTGAGTTGACCTTGGATGACCTCAATGACCTTGATGCCCTTCAATTTCCGCACTGATGTTGACCACACCCACCATTTCATCCTCCTACCACATGTTAAGTGATTTGACGCTGGCTACCTCGGATGCCTTGAAATACCTTCAAAATTTTTGGTACTGAATGTTTGCCACACCCACCAATTTTTTCATCAACCTACCACATGTTAAGTGATTTGACCTTGGTGACCTATATGACCTTGAAATGACCTTCAAAATTTTCGCACTGAATGTTGACCACACCCACCATTTTCTCTCCTACCACATGTTAGTGATTTGACCTTGGATGACCTCGGATGACCTTGAAATGACCTTCACAATTTTTGGTACTGAATGTTTACCACACCCACCAAATTTCATCTCCTACCACATGTTTAGTGATTTGACCTGGATGACCTCATATGACCTTGATTCCTTCAAAATTTTCGGCACTGAATGTTGACCACACCCACCAATTTTCCATCCGCCTCCAATGTTAATGATGTTTGGGGAACCTTGATGACCTCGTATGACCGTGAATGACCTTCAAAATTTTGTACTTGATGTACCACACCCACCAATTTCATCACCTAACACATGTTTTAAGTGATTTTATTGGATGACCTCATCTGACCTTGAAATACCTTCAAAATTTTGCACTGAATGTTGACCACACCCACCATTTTCATCCTCCTCCACATGTTAATGATTTGACCTTTGATGACCCTGGATGCCCTTGAATGACCTTCAAAATTTTTGGTACGGAATGTGACCACACCCACCAATTCACCTCCTACCACATGTTAAGTGAGTTGACCTTGGATTGCCCTGATATGACCTGAAATGACCTTCAAACTTCGGCCTGAATGTTGACCACACCCACCACTTTCATCCCCTACAATTTTATTGTTTGGACCTGATGAACCTCGGATGACCTTGAAATGACCTTCAAAATTTTCGGCTTTTTTTTTTTGTTACCTTTTTTTTGTTTTTTTTTATTTTTTTTTTTTTTTTTTTTTTTCTGAATGTTACCACACCCACCATTTTCATCCTCCTACCACATGTTAAGTGCTTTGACCTTGGGTGACCTCGGATACCTTGAATGACCTTCAAAATTTTCGGCACTGAGGTTGACCACACCCACCAGTTTATCATCCTACCACACAGATAATTTATCTATGTCAATTTAGCTCCATTTGTCCCTATTTTTGACCCCATTTGGACCTTTGACCACTGCCACTGCCCCTCCCTCCGAACCCATCCGCAGCCTACTTGAGTGACATCTATGTGCGAAGATGTACACCCACACTGCTCCAATCAAAGATATCGTTTTAAATGTTTATTAAAGCGATTTAGCCTATTTTTGCCCATATTTGACCCTATTTTGACCCACAGTGACCTTTGACCCCTGCCCACATGACCCACTTTGTATCCCACCCACCCCTACTTGGATACATCTATGTTTCTAATATGGAACTTCCACACTGTGTTTGTTTCAAGATTCGTGAGGACCCCACACAACCACGGACGCTACCATTCTATAGTCCCGCCTTCGCCAACTAAGTTGCGGGGGACCAAAAGGATTTAAATTTTTCACCTAATTCTACTATATTGGTGGTTTCTTTCTTGATCAGTTCACACGCATACACCGTGAAAGCGCTGTCATCTACGCAGTGGTTTATTACATGCCTTTGACCAATACGCGTCACATTGATATGTGCATTATCTCTGCCATTTAATGCACCTACGCTGGCGTATGTTCGCTTCTGTCCGAGAATTAAATCCACCAGCTATCAATGATGGACATACATACAAATCCAGTTGTGGTCAATACAAGTGAATTTCATGGGGTGATTATCTCCAAATTGTGTTTCCTCCCAACAGTGATAAGTACCTAAATGGGAACACTTGAAAGGTAGGACCCCACTTAATTATAGAGTTTTCATTACCGCATGAGAATGACAGATGCAACATAAGAAACTCCACTTTAAAGCTCACTTCCTGGATCACCTTTATCTATTAACTAAGATTCCATATCCTATGTATAAGCTATATTAATACTTGATATGTTAGACTCAAAACACCCAAAGATGATTAAAAATACAAGTGTATACTTCCCAAAGCGTCTGGGAATTACCACTCCTAAATTACACTTATACAACACCCACTGTTTAGTAGGGCGCTATTGGTTTATGTTAAGGTGAGTGATTCTAGCAATTGCCAATCCTGTATCCTTCAAAGCATGTAACACATCTGCAATAACATTACTCAAGACTGAAACAAAGACCTGTAGGTCTAAAAATAACCTAAGGAACCCTGGAAGCACCATCCTATTGATCCCATGAAATATTTGTAAAGCGGACAACTCCAGTATATACAAAGTGTTCTACATAGCAAGAGATAACCCACACGACAACAACATTAACACGTGTTGTTTTTCACCTGATGTGTGGGGACACGACTACCCTTCCTGTGGAATCCAATGCATTCACCGCCGGATGTGGTCCGCGGTCCCCATCCCCGGGGCGCACCTCTCGCATAGTTTGTCCAATGTACAGGGACATACACGGCATTGACCTGAACTTGTGTACAAGACTACGGCCTGCAACCTAAATGACGGAAAATATTTGACTGTTGTTACATTGTTTTAATTCCATGTTTTGGATCTTTGCCCATACATAACAAACAACTCAAGACTAGATACAAGCCGTATCACCCAATACCGTCTAATCACGATTTAATTACTCATATATATATCCTAAATTATAACATGGGCACCAATGACCATGATTTGATGACATATATGCATCGTGAATGATCCCTAGATCTTTTTGGATGATTGAAGAAAAACATGTTAAAGCTTTATTAATTTTATCTTCCAATACACAGCACGGTTAAACTATATGCTTTTAGATTATATTAACTGTTGGAAAGCTGTTTGCTAAAGGTTATTCAAGTGTATTAGAAACAGGCATATGTGCATATGTAGAGATGAGGCTCGATTTGTCGAAGTTGACAATGAAGCCCAACCTCCGCCCCCCTGAATGGTAGACTGACCATCCGTCCAGGTAATGCAGAGTTACCCCCTGACGCCTTGAGAAGGCAACCCACTTTCCCCCCGGGTCAAAACCATCGAGAAGACCCTGTGAGAGGTGTATAGTCCCGAATGTGAGACACGTCCCACTCGTCAAACTGCCCTGATTTGGAATCTGAGCCAGCCGACGGTCTGTTTTGGGGCGACTGGGACGTGTAGGTAGGCGTCTTTCAGATCCAAGAAGACGCTCCCAGCTCCCCTTCAAAGGAAAGCGCAGGATCGACGCGAGTGTTTCCCTTCCAATCCTGAACTTTTTTCGGCTTGATGTACTGATTCGGAGGCTTCAAGTTCAGGATGGGACGCCACTTCCCCGGTCTTCTTGGGACCCAAAAACTCGACCAAACCACCAACCTCGGTGAAGGGGGGGTCGAATGGGGAGATGGCACCCTTCCCAAGAGCGCCGAGACCTCGACCAGAAGAACTTGATTCTTCGGCTCCCCTCCCCCGGAAGGGGGTGGGGTCCGGATGGGAAGTCGCCCGGGGTTTCGCGTGAATTCTATTCGCTACACACCCCACCCCCGTTCCACCACGCTCATCAGCCAAGGTGCGGGAGAAATGGTTGGCCATTCCCGCACGTAGACTTAGCGGTCGCCACCGGATGTGGTAAGGCTCCCTGCCCGAAGGAGAAATAGACCCCGCGACCGCCGTGCCCTCAGGACTAAGGCTTCTTCTTCCCCTTCCAGTCGCCTTGCTTTTTGGAGAGGGGACGACCTTCTGCTTGGCCCCGGACCTCTGAGAAGAATTAGCCGGGGCTGCGGGCTACTTGGGTTGCTGAGGGCGGTGTCGACTGCTTTTCGCCTGCTTGGCGGCACCGGCTAGAATCCTCGAAGAGGAAGAGCTAATGGGTCGACAGGGTTGACTCTGGGGTCATGTCGGACCATTTTATCTTTATGGGTGGCAAATAGGTATTGGGGTCATTCCACTTCTCAAAAGTGAAATGCCATATATTTTCATTCAACATTGGTGTAAAGGAAATCAGTTCAGTGTAATGATTTGGCATATTAGAGGCAACTTGCCTGCTGAAAGATGGTAAAAGCAGAGTGCTCTGAAAAGAGCCCATTTAAAGACCTTGCCAGGTCACAATTCCAGTTGATCCCAGTTGAAAGTTGTTTTCCATGTTCCGTGACGAACTAACTGTTTTCAATGTTTTTAACTGTTTTGTAGACTGGTCCGTAACCGAGTTTAACTGGTCAGTAAAAACCTAGTTGAAAATTGTGCCATTTTCCGTCACGGAATCCACTAATTCAACGATTCAAACTGATATCCAACTGGTATCAACTGGATTTCAACTGTTTCCAGTTGAAACCAGTTCAACTCTGATCAACTGAATTTGACTGGGTGGAAACTGCCCTTTGTCTACAAATTCCTGAAACTCATCATCTGCAGACAAGGACCAGTCTTCCGTAGTGAGCACACTCCCTATTAAGTCAACATTATGCAAGTAGTAGCCTATAATGGGTATTGCATTATTTGACCCGAATTATTCTTTGTCTAATTGCAAGTGTGTTAACTGGCATATAGATAATCAATACCCTGTCTAATGCCCCCAATTATAGAATTATTACTGGACCATGAAATTTGCCATACCCGGGGGACTTTGGCTACTTCCTACTAGCCCAGAATTGCTTCAGCAGTTCCATTGTTTTAGCCCAGTGAAAGGTGAACATTGCTGAATCTATGAAACATAGCATTCTGCCGGGCCTGCTTTAGATTTGTAGACATAATTTCTCGCCTCTAGGCTGTTTTTTTCAATGAAACTGCAACCTAATATCAGCTGGTTTGCCCACATAAGTTTGCCGACGGGAGGTCAGTAATTGCCAATCTGTATCGCTAAAGTCCTTGGTGTGCGAGGCCCAGGAAATTGCCTAGCACGGGTCGCGGTAAAGGGTTAATCAAATGCAACAAAACAGATCCCTTTGACTCACCTGTTGCACTACATCATCTCCATAGATAGCAATGATAGCTAGACAAATGAATAGATGGAAGTAATCAGTCTGGTAATGAGCCCAGCATGCCTCCCACATACGCAAGGCCTCTGGCTCATGGAACTCGCGCTTGAAACACAGCAGGATCCAGCGATGACAGAAGAGAAGATCCATGGCATCTCCTAGGGACTCAAGATGAGCCCAGAACTCTGGTAGCATCAGCTTGATTAGATTCTGTAGGTAACCCTGGGTGTGTATAAGAAAAGGATGAGGAGAATGAGAACTTTCAATACACCTAAGATGTTTGACCCTTCTTGAAAGACTTTGCTCAATTTCATTCATTTCACTTGGGCCATGTCAGAAGCGTCTGTACAATGGATACACGCGGCCCTGGATCAGCTTACTCAGTTGAATAAATCCTGACACCAGCACAAGCCATTACCAATGACCTGTGGATACACTAAGAAGATTGATTTCACTGGATTTCTCATTACGTCAAAAAATGTGGTACTTCTTGAAAGTTCTGTCTCTACCAAGCTATGTGAGTTTCAATACCTCAATGAATTTTAGACTTAAAGTGACAGGAGGAGATTTTTTGAGGATACAAATTTCTCTCAAATTGCACTTGATTGGTTGTAGACACCTACCGAGAACGTTTCGAAAGTTTATTGGACAAACAAGCACGAAAGAAACCGCGAACCTTGTTTTGAACTTGCCTGCTATCCAGATCGTCCCTATAGGAAACCATGCTTTGAATTTCTGTGGTGCACGACAGAATTACTAAATCATCATCTTATAACATAAAGATGGTGTATTCGGCTTATTCACTTCAGGTGTGATCTAATACATTGGTAAGCATCCCAAAAATGCAAAAAACCTGGGTTCTAAAATAATTGAGGGCGCTTCTCTCTGGAAATGTCCTCATGTCTCTTTAACCTGCAATTTCTAGTAATACTAGAACTTAACGGTTCTTGGCTGAATAGCAATGAATGGCATCATTCGACTTCCAGTGTACCCACTGCCCTAAACTCTGTGCATCCAAGAAAGGGCTTCACAGTCATCTATGTACTCATTACAAGAAAACTTGAACTACATGTTGCTGTCTTCTTCGTATATCGATGGACAACCTATTAATATTAATGTTATAAGCAAGAAACCTGACATTCTGAAGCATTACTGCACTTACTTTTGAATTAAAAGTGTTTTAAAGAGTTTTTATCAATAATAAAAATACTTTAATCAACTTACAGGGTCACGACACAGATAGGGACTTTTTTTCAGAAAGGATTTGGATCAGATGAGAGGAAGAGATAGGATGTTTCTGGTAATTTCTTTACCAGATGATTCCCTCAATATGCTCAGTTGGTATAGCACTTGCCTGCATCTCCCATATTAATTTTACTGTTGATCATAAAATTCTTCAAAACAAAGATCATCATGACCATCACTTACCAGTTGATTTTCCATGTCCTCATCTTTTGGTGAGCTAACAAACAATACAGACTGCATGAGACCCACAAAACACCAGAATGCATTGGCCTCGTCCTGTAACTCGGCCAGAATGGGTGCTAGTAGGTCAGACATACCCTGGCTATAACCCATAGTAGGGTTGTACACTGCATAGTTCAGCAAGATATTCCTGTGAAAAACAAGCAAGACCAAGGATCAGTGATCAGTGAAATTTCACTGACCATCAAGGATTTGAACCTGGGACCTTCAGTATTTTTTAACTAATAGACGATGTGACATCTGTTTACAAGTTTGTTTATAAACCAATTAGCAACTGGTCACTTCGGGTTAGTCTTGACGATAACTGATCAGTACTGAAGTGCACATTCCTCATTTGGAATAGTTTGAAAAGTTCAGGCTCTATATTCTGATTGTCTGCCAGTTCTATTGGTGTCTGCTGAAGTGACATCACATGTCACATCATCTATATTCTACCAACTGAGCTAACGAGTCATATGGGGGCAGTTGCATCTGAAGGGGGAAAAGTCATCCCAATTAGCGGGTAAATAGGGTAAAAAAAATTTTTAATTTTGCATGATTTTTCAGCAAAATTTTGTGACTTTGCCTCAATTTCTTTTCAAGGGCCACTGTCCCCCCTTCCCCCAGCTATACCACTGTAAGGGGGAGCAGATGGAGAAAGAAAATTAAACCATGTGGGCAACTAATCATCAATCTTGAATGCTAGATGGGTATCTAGTGCCTCTTAGAACAATATGTCTATAGAAAACAAAAAAGCAATAATATGCATGCGTGTATGAGTTGCTATTCTGCTTTCAAATGAAATCTGCCAAGAAGGCAAGAAGGATTGCCAGGTGCACAACAAGGGTAGCAGTGATGTCACAGCCATCCTATATTATAATTTTTCTTGCAGGTTTCACACAATGTAAACGTCTTAATTACTTTTAAAGAATGGAAGTGATTGTAGTATGGGCTTAAATCAATATGTTCAAATATTTTTCTACGCAGAATATCTGCTTTAAATTTTCCATGGTAGTGGTAATACAGATTCCAAATGGAACAGCCATTTGGGCAACATTTTGAAATACACACCCCTCTGTGGATGATTAAGGGAATGTCTTCCACAGGGGGAGTATGGATTACAAATGTAATAGTCCAATGTATAAACTGTGGGATTGGCACTAACCTGTAATAGATTCTCTGATTATGTGAAATGACTTCACAGACACTTAGCTTCTTCATAAAATAACTTTGACATTAACAGAGTCAATTCACTCTGGGAATATATGTCACTCAAGCATGGAATAGCAAATGGTTTCATTAATGTTAAATGTATACCAAGTATCCTTTCAATGAACACCTCTAAATCATGCATAGCACAGGAAATTACAGTCTACACAATGGTTAAAGGAGCATTTCATCGCCCTAGCACCTTAATTGTTATTACTAGATACGGTTATTTCCAGAATTTCATGATCAGTTGATTCTGAATTTGCGTTTTGATGTTATGAGAAATGTTTGTATCACGCTGCCCCATACACTGTAAAGAATATTGAGTAAAAAGGGAACAGCCCTCTGTGGAGTAAAATCTCAAAGTGTACCTTACGCAAAGCAGAGTACAATTTACCAAATATACCAAAGGTTAATTCAGCTATGACTTTGATTTTACTCAAAGATGAGGGTTGTTCCCTTTTTAATTAACACTGAGTAAACTATATTTAAGAGTGTAGACCACCATGCTGTAATTTGTGTCCATTTACAGACAGAAAATACATTTTTTTTTCCTAGAGTAGATTAATCTGCAAGTAAGATTAAGCACATATACCATACTTTGCCAACAGTTCAGATGACAAAAATCTCAATTGTTTTAGGCGAGTTGGGTGGACAAGGCTGTGAATCATGAAATGCTCCTTTAAATTAGTATGTGCAACATATGACAATGGTCCATGTCATTACTTTGATTTAATAATGACTGCATAATTCATTTTAAAAGTAACTTTAGGAAAAGCTGCTAACAAAATTGAGGGAGCTTTTTTTCTGGAAATGGCCTGTGTCCCTTTAAGGGCTCTGTAAGCTCCAGGGGGCTGAGGACATGCTCTAGACAATTTCATTGACATTTTCCCACGACTTCCCCTTCCCCAGAAATATAAATCACCTTATTAGTTTAGCCCATTTTTTCTGAAATTTCTGGAATTTCCCTGACCAAAAATCCATATTCCTTGATTTTCTTTGCATATCCACAGGTAATGGCTTGTGGTGGTGTCAGGATTTATTCAGCTGGGTAAGCTGATTCGGTCTGTGTGTATCCATGATATGGATGCTCCCTAACATGGCCCGCTTTTTTGAGGCTGGGGGCTGATTGGGAACAGTCAGTTGTTTCACCTTACTCTTATTCAAAACTGGCTGCAATGTACATGTGCAGTTGTGACAGCTTAACATCCCCTCCGAAGGACGTGATGCTTTCATGAATCACACGCCTAATTCCAAGTGAACCATGGAAGAGAGCGGTATTCTGCATTTAATCAATAAGCTGGTACACATATCCAGAATTGAGTACCCTGATAAATCCCAGCAAGTGTCCTCACCAGAATTTGAACCCAGGAAATTTAGTAAATATGCGCCACAGGCAAGCACTCTAACCAATAGCCCACACTCTCCCACACCTGGTTTTGCCCATTTGTAATGAATGCCAAGCTATCAGGGTCTATTGCGGGTGTGTGACGTTAGCTATAGAGTACTAAGTATTCTTACCTCATATTGTCTATATGTGGATTATTCTTTCCTTTGAAGTAAGGATGGCTTCTGTCTGTTCTAACCACATCTTTATCTACGGTACACTGCACATTACGCCAGAATTCCTCATAGTCTGACTGACACATAGCTAATCTGTAGAAAACGCACACAGAATGTTTTTGTTATATATATGAGGTATTATTTTTTAATATCATCAGATCAAGAATGAGACACAGCAAACCTGAAAGGTACACAAAAAATACAAAAATTTTATGTACGAGGTATTATTTTGAATATCACCAGATCAAGTTTAATTTATTTCAATGTATTATCAATATCGGTTTTTGACTTGTACATGGTTCAAGGTTTCAGCCAGAATATGTTATCACATAAATCCCAGAAGGTCGTGTGTAAAATCTTTATTGTGCTATGTTTAACATGCATGCAATGACTAAACAAAAAAGCTGTCAAATTTTAGTTACAATAAGTCACTGGACCTTGAAATAATTCCCCAGGTCACCAGTAAAAACATAATGTAAATGTCCAACAACACAAGACCACTGACGAAAGACTTGGCTTTGGGGTGTTGCTGGGCTGGTCTTAACAATTTACTGGCCTGACTCCTATTTACAAGCCATTATGAATGGAAGAGTGAGGTTAAGCCAATGACATTACACACCCAATGATCCTGTTATTTGCTTCAGTTCCACAATCATGGACCCTAGACACAAACATTTTAGGCTATTCAGTATTAAACTTAGTTTAACTGGATAATATAATATAGTACTGTGTGTGATGCATTAATTGAAAGCCACTATCAGTCATTTTTGCCCAAATTTAAAAATGTCTAAATTTTGTGTGCCTCAATTGCTATTATTGCATCATATCACCAAATAATGACCATATTCTTTGTGAAGAGATGTTAAAGCTAGTTAAAGTTCAATGAAACTGTCATTTTTAGTATTTTATGACATCATCAATGCGAGGATCCAACACTTTTGCATGAAAAAATTACTTGAAAATTAAAAACTGCTTTGTTCTCAGCTTTACTACTTGCAGGTAACTTTTCTACAACTTCCAATATGGCAAGACTAAACTTGGACAAAATTGAGGGCATTTACAATGTAAAGGAAGTTTTTTTTTTTTTTTTTTTTTTTTTTTTTTTTTTTTTTTTTTTTTTTTTTTTTTTTTTTTTTTTTTTTTTTTTTTTTTTTTTTTTTTTTTTTTTTTTTTTTTTTTTTTTTTTTTTTTTTTTTTTTTTTTTTTTTTTTTTTTAAAAATTTATTTTAATTTTGGCCTTGTTTAATAAAAAACGGAATAAACAACTAAAATAATTAAATTTTATGTTGCATGTAAATTATATGAGAGGGGGTACCATATGGAAGTTTTGCCCCTTTTTTTAAAGGTTTTTTAAGAGACATTTAACATTTTTTGTTTTTGTATTCAAGTGGTCAAGAAAAAAAATTGTCTAAAAATGCAATAAAAAAAACTCCATGTAGCACATAGCCTTTTACTAAAATAAAAATATTAGCATTGGGGGTTTTGAGCTACAGGAAAGCTGAGACAAAACTTTTTTTTTGCCTAATTTAATAATTTTGTCGCATAAAAATTTCATTTTGCCATCCCACTTCTCTTAGAAAAAAGTTTCGTCCTGCCATTGCTTTTCTATTCTTTTTAGTATTTCATAACATGCAGTTGAATTCCTACCTTTTCTGATGTAAAGCATTGTATTCTTCTCTCTTCTGACCTCTAAGAGCATTCCTCTCCTCAGTTGTTGAATTATACGCATAGAAATGAAGCAGGAATGGCCAAACCTCACAGCGTAAATATTCGTCTACACCACCAAAGAAGATAGCCTGAACATGCATGGTAATAATGGGATAATAAAAATGTTGGTCAGTTATCAGAAATTTGTGACAATTACGTAATTTTTTATTTAAACATACATTGATCCTGAAAAAATTTAATTAGAGAAAAAGGTATGATTTTGCGAACCTGTGTCCTCTTTACGACGAATTGAAACCAAGGCGATAGCATTATTTTAAGTGGAAGAATGAGGCCAGAGGCCAAGTTCTTCCATGCAAAATCCCCAAAATTATACCTTTATTCTCATTCTTAAACAGCTTTACAATTTAAGGTCAACTTTAATCCAATTGATATTTTATGACTTAAATACAACAAGAAAGGACCGCCACCACCCAGTGACAAAAATCGAACAACCCATTGAACGCAACAAACATACGCAACAAGACGCAACGTTGGCGGTATGACGCAAGCGCTTCAACCTCCAATAACGTCAATACGCAGCGCATACTTCCTGGGTTCAAATGTTGAATTGAACCCGGGCATCAGCCAATGAAATTGCTTACATTTTCACAGCTGTTTAAGAATGTCTATTCTAGGCCCAGAGCTCTACACAGTGGACTATTCAATTTGGTATTCATACTCCCCATGCAGAAGACTTACCTTATCTTCCACATAGGGGGGCGATTACTTCAAATGGAGTTACCTAATGGTCTATAATGGCGTAAATGTACACATAGGTTCACTGACAATTTCTTTGTACTGCTACCTTTCTGAGTTGATAGTCGTCTTCAATCTGTCCTTTCTCGTTCATATATGACCAGAGCATCTCTTCCTCAAGCTCTCCATAGATACCTTCCTCCGGATGACATTCAGCAGGCTTTAGACTCGACTGAAGAATGTTAAACTTGCGGTAGAGTTGTTTGGCATCATCATCTCCAGGCGTCTGTGATGAAAACAAGGAGAGTCCAAACTCTCTCTGAACAATGTTCAGAAATGACAGAATTAACAAAGCATGCAAGCAAAGAGTTTCATGCATGAATTCAAAGCTCATTCAGGTCACTGGGGAAGCAGTCCTCATGTGGTAAAAAAAGTATCTCTCCCTTCTCAGTTTAACATCAGGAATATCTTAACTAGTTTTAATGTTCCAAAAAAGATTTTTCATGTTATACTCGGGGGAAAGGCAGCTCCTTGAATCCTAGCCTACCATCTTAGAAGCACCAATGGGAATCACTTAGGGTCCATACTCAAATAGGTATTTGTGTGTGTCATAAGATTTCTATAAAATAAATTGGTTGCGCAACAGTATAGGGGTGTATTTGACAAGTGAAACCACTAACAGACGTTGTTATATATGATCCACTGAAAACAACAGCATTTCGCAGGCACCTGTTCAACAGCATAATGCAGTACACATCTTGAGGACCCACCATTTCATATGATGGATTTGAGTGCTATGTTTTCGGTTCAAACCAATCACAGGGCTATTTAAGCATGGGGAATTTAAACTTCTATAGCATATGCCCTGTGATTTATTTGGAGCGATGACACTTATACACCAAATCAAGCTTGAAATCATTGGTGTGTACATGCAGCTGCAGCTGAGCTTTCCAAATCTGGGTCAACTAGCTACAGTTTATACCCTTATTTCCTAACATAGAATTAGGGAAATTCACTGCCTAGCTGAGAAAACTGAACACACCTCTTTCAATATGACCCCATATGGGTACATCTAAATGAAAGGGCTAACATTAATTGTATCAATGGCAACAATATTTTTCCATGGATAACTCTCCTACCCAAACCTTCTCAAAGATACGATAAATGAAATACGCTCACATGCCATATAAGGACATAGATGTGCAAATTGTGCATGATACTGATTTGCTTTTTAATGAAAGCTATAAAAGATATACATGCCATTGCTTTTAGTTAAAGAGACACTGGCACATTTGAAAAATAGTGCGCCCTCAAGATTTTCAAAATTGAAATTTTTGCATGGTTGTAAGGCTTTTATACAAAAGCCCCTCACCCGAAATGATTAAGACCAAATCAGCTTCCTTATGGGTAAACAGAACGATTTTATAATTTAACGTCGCCGGCGACGTTAAATTCAGCAGACGACGAAAATGGCGTTTAACACAAGAACACGCACGCCGTATGCATGTTTCCCACGCTATGCACACTGTTTGATCGGTCTATAACCTTTGTGGTTTTAATATCAGTGAGTACGAGTCAAAAATATTCATGTAATATACACATTTGTTTGAGTTATGGAAAACTTAAAGGTTGGCCTACAAATTACCTGGATGTCTTTATCCTCATATAAATGTCCCTATCTGTTTTGGGGTATGTTATTTTTATGTGTAAAATATATCTCTGTTCTTCCAATGACCTAGACTATCATTTGAGAGCAAATTGAAGAAATTTCATATTTTGTGAAAATGTGCCAGTGCCGCTTTAATGAGGCACAGGGAAGAGTAAGAGAAAATCTGCCTAATATTTGCCATGTTTCAATCTCTGGCAGCGTTAAGGTGTTTATTATATCTCAAGTTTCAGGACTAGCCTTACTTTGATGACAATATAGGACCTCTCTTTATCTATAGCCCCAAATCCCTTGTTTTACAATGTTTAAGGGTTACTTTAAAAAAATTAAACACTTCACTTCACGGCAATGCCAAGTGATGAAAATGGAAGAAAACCATCTCTGACTCAATAGAGCAAGCAGGGCATGCAATTTGGAACTGTGTTGCTGCTGCATTGATCAGAGATGGATTTCATCCATTTTACTGCAGTTGAAGTACAAATGGACCTTTAACCACTGACTGCTCATCACAGCGAAAAAGGGACTACTTTTTTTTAAAACTGACCTTGTGACCTCACCAAATAGTTACACAGGGAATCATAAAAGAATCAGGATGAATGTTTAATTAGCTAAATTGTTGTAGGGGTCCATTAATGGCCAATTATTGATAGGTATTGCATAATTGTGGGTGGCGGAGAGTATTGACTGACTAAGAGCAAACAGACTAGGGCTGTGACCTCAACGAGTAATGACGTTCCCCCCCGGGTACTCCGTTATGAGTTTCGGAGCGAGTACCCGGTACCCCGAAACTCCTGAGTGCAAAATTCGGCACCACGTTTAGAAGAAAAAAAATCGCCCCTGACAATAAATACCTTCAATATTTCCATTTTTTTGATTAACAGCGATGAAACACACCTGTTCATGTAATCATTTAGAAACCTCTTTATTTACTACAAATCGTGTACTTTTATTTAACCTTTATTTCTCCGAACCCATTCACAACGTAAACACCGGCGGTGGAACACGCCGGTCACGGAACAAATCGGCTGAGATTGACGTAAAACACATCGCCGTGGTACAATCTATTACCAATCCCACTAACGAGCCGACCTAACCAACCACGCAGGTGATGGAATATCCATCAAGGGAGTGTGGAGGCCTCAATGAAATATGCAATTGCTGTAGCCTAGGTAATGTTGTATTGCGATTTGCTGTTAATACAGCGGGCATACAACTTTCCATCAAGCGATAAATTACGTTTGCATCAAATCTGGGTATACATTAGGGATATATGTTTTCATTCATGATGTAATATTGTCGTGAGACTCGTGATTAGTAAAGAAATGTCAAAATGGTTAAACTTCTATTTTTTTAAAAGTGACGTTCGGGAAACCCGCTCGATACTTCTGTCCCGGTAAGACGTACGGGGGGTATCCCGGGTACCCATGAATAGGTCCACAGCCCTAAAACAGACTGGTGCTTACATGCGCGTACAGTCACAAAGCATGGTGGGCAGCCAAGGCCTGCTCGAATTGGGCATTTGGGATTTCCAAAAAGTAATTTATGGAATTCTTAGTGCATTTTCTACAGCAGCTAAGTACCAGCAACATTATTGAGCAGAATGAAAAAGATATAGGTAGTTTGAAAAATGACAACTTAGCTTTCACATTAGGAATCTAATAAGCCAAGCAGTGAATGGATTCCAAGAAGGTTGTCCATGCAAGCAAGAGGCATGCCAGCAAAATCACAAGGCATTTTTTTAATGAATGTTGAAAGAAGCTTGATTTATTTAGATGTTAATACAGGGTGAGTCAAAAAAAAAACTTGACTGATTGTGTCCGCCATTTTTAATTTTTAAGTACGGCATAAAAAAAAAAATTGTTGATTGGGTGTAACATAGAAAAAAAAATAGGGTAGGTAGTTCGGATTTTTTTTTATGTGTCACATACGAACACAAAAGATATGACACACATACAAAACAAAAATGGCAATCTTCACTTTTCTGTAACACATCTTTTTATTGTCATTTGATTGTCCTTGGCATCCTTTAGAGCAGGGTTCTCAATTAGCGGCCCGCGGGCCAAATCGGGCCCGCCAACCATTAATTTTTGGTCTAACTTACTCTAAATATAAATGGAAACATAAGACCTCAGGTGGATTTGCCCTCAAATAGGAACTTTACAATATGTTGGGATTCTCTGGCCCTTCAGCTAACATAATCCGAGAACCCCTGCTTTTAGAGTACCGAAGTATGACGTCATTGTTTTACGTGGTTTTTAAAACTTTTTTTTTTGCACACAAAAACAATAAAAATATTTAGGGTCGGCGATAAAAATAGGGTCGGTCGGGATATGCCAAATTCACAAAACAATTTTTTTTTAGGCCTAATATATATCTAACATATTTTTCATCTGAAAGCTGGGTTAATTATCTTAATTTACTGACAAAGATCAATAACATCGGTTAGGTATAGACCGAGCTTACACAGTCGTGTGAATCAAGTAGTCGGTTTTCTGCTCTTGTCCACCCGGAACACATTGAAATGAACGGCCTTCAGCGAAGAAAATCAGTGTCCAAGAACATCAGGCTGATTTATTCACTGCAGATTCTTGATTAAAAGACTGTAGCTAGGCCTATACTTAAACGATTGGAATGGATCTTTGACAGCAAATTAAAGATATGAAATAAGCTTTCCGCAGGTACCACATAGTTAGATCCCTATATTATTTAAAATTCAAAAGGCGGGGACCACAATCAGGGTCCAAGGTTTTTTTTTTTACTCACCCTGTATCTGCCATATTTTAGCTGTGGTTCATTGGCAAAATTCCTATGTGTACATGCTAAGTTGACAACAAATAATGCACAAGACCTCAGGCGGCATGTGACCAATATGCAGTCTTGTAAAATTAAAACAGCGCAACTGAGTTTTGTAGTGCACACAGAAGACAGGCATAAACATCATTCATCGGTAATATTACTGTGCTTACTAAAAATGCAGAATAAAAATTGTGGTAATGTCTCAAAATAACACACATGCACCCACCAATAAAATCAGTCAATCCAATGTTGCGCTACACATTCTTAACACTGTGGCATTGACAAAATTATTAATACATGGCTATTATCCAGTAATCTTCAGTGTCATACTAAACATTAATAATAATATGATTTAACACAATTATCATCAAAAATTCATCGTGTGTGATTCCTACTGTGATCACAGAAACTGGTACATGTTGGATTTTTAAGTCCTAGCCCAAACCCTAACCTAACTATGGCCTTTTATAAAAAAAGAAAAATGTCACCCCTTAAGTCCTTTTCCCCTTGATTTAATGGATAACTTACTACTGCAAAATCTGAGCACTTGCATCCTACCTTTTTACTACTCTGCTTGATGCCATATTTCATTCTTCAAATAACCTCGGCCAGTCTATCTAACCCACCATTATGGAAATGTAAAATGCTTGTACGGCTCTCTCGGCTGGCAATGACAAGCTGAACCACTGGTGCGGATGGGTTGCTGAAAAACAACCTTAGAGATCTCATCTCACTTAAATCTACCGAAAACACTCCGCACAGAGTTGTTTCCTTGGTATATGGTCGAGGTGATTTACGGCCAACCGGGGCTGGGATTAGCAAAACAGAATACAACCGGGAATGATATTGTATGTTTCTTCTGGAGAAGCATGGAGTCTGGACTCGGGCTGCTCTGGTTGTATAGCGTTAAAAGGCTCAAAACTGGATGCGTCGCTAGGCTTGGAAGGAGCTACCAAGGTCAGGGTTGGCTGTTGTTGGAGTTGTTGAGGAAGAAGATGAATGTGTGCGAGCTTTCTCATTATCAGCACTTTGTCATTGTTTGAGTTCTCTTCCTCTTTATCACTTTCATTTTCCTCCTCTGCCGATTCTGACACCTATTTTTCTGAAGGACGTTCTAATGAGTTTGTCTTTTTCTGTGTTTCCTCATCTATCCGTCCTTGTTCTTTGGCTCATAATGCAAGCTTAACTGCGCTCAGTGGAGAATTCATCACTTTCGGAAGATTTACTTTAGTCGCTGTGTCTCCTAGAAAAATCACTTGACGATTGTGAAGGGCTGGAGTTTGCATGCGGAGGACTTTGATCCATTTTACTGGATGCACCTGTTTGGCCCCCGACTGTTCCGATGATATTGCACTTGTCTTTGTATCACTTTCTTCACCACCGATGCCCACCTGTGTAGTATCTTACTTGTGGAGTCCTGTTCCTACCTCACTAACTCTCACAAGTATGATTGGTCATGCTACTGTTTTCCTCTTTATCGTCCTTCCTATCATTCTGTGGCTGACCATTGGCATCACTGACATCATCGCCTCACCCCACTTCAGATTTGTCCCCTCACCGTCCCCGAGTTCATTGGAAAGAGCGGTGAAGGATCCAACATGACTCCCCTACTAACACTATCTTTGGCAGGTGTGGAACAATCTTGACTAAATGCAGTGTCTCTACTTAAAACTATCGCCGCCCGCTCGCACTTCCTTTTTCCCTAATGCCAACCTTTACTGTCCCTTGGCCTTTCAAGACCGGGAAGCCCGATGATGAAGACACCACACGTCTCTTTGCTGGACTCTTATTCAGAGATGAGTTTGGTATCCATGTCAGCAAAGATGAAGATTGCACATTGCCGTTACCCTGTGCCTATGGTGAGAATCCCGGTAGGTTTTCGCGTATTAGTAGAGAGATTGATGGCGGATGCACACAACATTGTTTTTTTGCAATAAATTATTTCACCATCAAGTGGGGGTGTCTTTGTGCATGTATCTGATCCGACAGTCCAAGAAAGTCACTGAACTTCTTAAGGAAACCTGACATGTTTGCAGGAACCTTGGAGCCTGTCAAATCAGATGTGAAGTCTTGAGGAAAATTTTCATCCTTAAAACTTGGTAGCCCAGTTTCATCTACATGTACCCATGATGTTATTGATGACCAGAAAATCTTTACGACACAAACAAATCAATTACTATGTAACTAGCTCAGAATCAGGTACGCAGAATAGCTATATACACTAAAATATTTCTCTCATTGAATTGGTAGATACTCTACCATGTGACATAAATATATCAGTATAGATTCATGGGTAATGGGTATCTTGCATCGCCCGTGCCTCGCGGTTATTGATCTGACGCTATCAGCGACCCGACCTCTGACACTGCATCATCATATCTTCTGCTCGATATTTGCACTTCACCACAGGACAATTTCGGTTTTGAATTTTTTACTCAAAATGGAAAAATCTTGATATGCGTACCATACACAAATCATACTGTCTAAGCAGGTCGGAAATTTGGTGGAAAGAGCGAATTCAAAAACTTGGTTTGAAACATGACTAGACTAAGGCCTTGACTAGCCCTTGAGTTGCAGTGGCAGCTGTTTTTCAAATGACAGACATATTTTTATTAAAATATGTTTTATAAAACAAATATTGACTGCCGATATTTCGTGAAATGGTTGCCAAATACCTCCTTCGGTGAACCGGGAGTACCGTGAAACCTACCGATGTCGCCCGGTCTGCAGTCACCTCAGTAGTTATTTTGCACCATTTCCCTCATGAGCCAGTCAATATTTGTATACATTACCCCATAAAAGACCAGATAAACCTTTTTATTGTGTCTGCATGCAGTAAAAATAACCAGCCGACCCATTTGCCTCGCCTTGCATATTGGCCAATTAGCTTGCACATCAATATCTTGGTTTTTAATACCTGTTTGCATATTAGTGCACCAACCAGTAATAGTCTTTATTAATGGACAATTGTTTGAACTTAGTTTAACTTTAGGGAGACTAAGCTATTGACTGAAACAAAGGAAAACACTAAACCTTCAATTACCATCCTTGATCTTTACCTATTCTCGAGATGCTAATAACATGATCATTCAACCCCCCAACATATCCTCAGTTTACACCAGCCAGCTTTAATGATTCATAGTTTTGACTCCTCAAACCTCCGAATGACACACAGTGTGGTGTTTATATAAACCACTGCATACCACATTGTAAGAGCAAACCAGTAAGAGGTCTACATGTAAAAACAACTTGGAACCATTTCTGAGTCAGCTTGAGCCAAGTTCAAACAGTTGATTTACTAAGGCCATTACCAATGACTTGTGGATACGAGCAAACTAAGGTTAGTTTGGTTGACTTTGGAAATAACATCTAGAAAGTTAAAGTACACTAAATTCACAATGAAATTTAGGTACCCATCTAGTGTCAGACAGCAGAAAAGTGCAATAACAAAAAAGAAAATGATTGAAAATTGACATTTTTGTAATGTGGAGAAGAACCACTAATACCAGCAAATGCTGAAGTTACGATTAAGCCTGAAGTGGCATACATGACATTGTTTCAAGTATTGGTCAGTGAAAGGGGGCTTTGTTCAAACCAATCCCATAATGCATTGCATATGGAGCTTACTGTACAATACAGTGATATCAGGGTACAAATGATGGCAAGAAACCTCTTGAACCCCAGTTGCCTAAGAAAGGGGTCTGTCCTTGGTGTTACGATATGAAATTCATGAGTTTAATTAAGACTTAGAGTAAAGGATCTGTTTACAGAATAAAGCTGTACAATCCTTGTAATCCTTTGATCCTCTTAAGAAGATTTCATGCTAGGCCTAATTCCATGAGGTCTTACATCCAGAGGATGAACCAAAAAGGGTCCCTCAGGAAATTATGGATTATTGACAAGGAAATAGGGAGCATACAAAAAGGCAAAGGTGCTTATATTGGCCAACACATGCCTGTGGAGCGACTAAAACATATCTGACAGTAGGGAGATAGGGTTATAAGGCTGCCATATTTGGCTATTGTCCAAAAAGGATTAATTATAAATTCTTGCCTGATTACTATTGATTATGATTTATTCTACAAAAGTTATTCACAGAGATTTTATTTTCACAAAATGGGAAACTTAATTTGCATTAGGCTCATTAAGAGGTTGGTTTCAAAATAAATACCAGGTTGGTAGCTTTCAAAATTTGCAGTGCATTTTTTATCAGTGAAAAAAGTAAGAAATTCAGTTGCAAAGGGCCCAAATATTTTGTTTTAGAAATTGCTTTAAAAATTTTACAAAAAAATAAGCATTTAACATCCTTTCACACACACATGCACACATACAAACACACACACACACACAAACACAAAAAGAAAACATGGTCCAGTATTCTCTTTTTCTTCAGAAAAACTTGCCTTTTGCATTTTAAAATTTACTTAGAGAGTCACTATGATTTGCAAAATCAGAAAATAGAAAAAAAATCCAAAAATCAGTTTTGCATACATGTCTGTAACAAGTATAGCTATGCTGGGACAGAAAGCAACCTAATAAGGATAGACACAGATATTTTAGTCAATACTGTCCGTACGGACACTTACTACAACACTTAACTGAACGGGGATTCATATCTTTGAATACTGCTGTTTTCTTCCTTTTCTATCAATATTTCAGTAAAAAAATAACACATGGACATTCTAACAGACTTATCCTTCACTTTTAAGCAATTTTGCAAAGAATATCAAATATTGTTACTCTTTTTCGAGTAAATACATCTGACCGTGGCTTTAAAAAATTGAATATAAACAACTGCATGTTCATGCACACTCTTATTATCCTAAGTCCTGGCCCGATCGCTAATCAGCCTCGTCCCCCAGAATCCCCGATTTTACCGGAAGTGGTCAACATTTTGATATCAGAAGAAAGCTTACTATTTTTCTCATTTACTCTGTGGAAATCGTAGATCAAGGATTTTTGGTTGGAAGTAATAGCGAACATCTACCCCAATTTGTCGACCAATATTAATTTTACATAGTACTCTCTGGGGCTTACGAAATCACGTTTTCTGCTCTCACATGAAAACACATTGAAATATCGGCGCGAAACTTTACAGGTGGGGTTTTTGGGTGAAGGCCAATCTATCAAGATGAAAACTTCATATCCTTAAATCGGGCCATCCCCCTTTAATTTGAAGATTTTCAATTTTTTGATATACAAAAACAATCAGACCTTTAAAAAACATGTACACTTTAATGCAGTCAAACATTGACGTGTGTCCTACATAGCCCAATAAACCTGTCATGTTGCTTATATTACCCACCGACAGGCACACATACATAACACCCACAAGAAAATGGCCTAGCAGAACAGGTTATAAGCACACTTGCTATTGAGCTAGTACTAACAGATTCCCAACCTTTATTTCCAAAACACCATACTTATGTTTCAAGACATGTATTCTTTGAACTGGCTGTGTTTTGATGTACAAATATTCTAGAAGCTGCCTAATACATTATTTTATTAACTATTTTATAATAACACTGACAACATGGCTATCAGACAAAGCTAGACAAGACAGGTTAAAATCTCATTTAAACACAAAAGAACCCTTCTGACCAATGTATTTGTACAAGCAGCCCCATTCTTTGTATATTAAAAATAAAATACAGCAATCCAAGTCTGTAAAACACTTCTGTATAGATGAGTTGACATGTGACGTCAACGCCGGGGCAATGAACAAAGCACTGCCCGGCCACGCAGGGCTTGTGCTTTTAAAATTTGCGCTCAATCAGGCGTGATAAGGCTATTGATTGCTCTAACTGTATGGGATATCTTCCACCTCTAAAACAGTCAGTAGACAAGAGTGCTAATTGGGTGGGTAAACATTGATATCACTTCATCTATAAGACAGCTAAAGCAAAACTTTTCAAATTATGATTAGACTTTATTTAATCATGGTTATTTTTTCCCTGATGAGCACCGTCTGTCTTTTCCGTCAGTCGTGGATGCCCGAATCTAGCGGAGGCTGAAAAAAAGGATTGAAATTAATACATGATGTATTTAAACAATATGCTAAATGGGCAAACAAAAAGTTTGTACTTGAAATTATTTGTCAAAATGGCCCCCACCCCATCACAGAAGACCCCAAAATATGTCTCCCCTTCATCTGTATTGTTCTTGTAAGGGATGGCAGCATGTCCCAAAATGCTGTCCCCCTCAAAAAAATTATAAACCCCAGGAACCACACCAATCCCAAACTGCACTCCCTCAAAAATTTCAAGAAACACCTGGCTTTCTGAGAAGACAGGATCAAGGTCATCTAAATAGTTTTGAAAAGGAAAACAAAACAAAATGATGTGATCTTCAGAATATATTCAATGAAACAACAAATGATACAATGCTGTGCTAACAAACACTGTGCCTTATAAGCACACTGTTCTGTTCCCATACATGTATATCGAGACATACCATTTCAATTCTAACAAAAACCGTTTGCTTTTGTACTGACATACGTCACTATGTAAATCCATTGTAACAACCACAAAACCAGCCATATCTTCCATTGTACGATATTAACAGCATTGATCACTAATGAGTGCCACTGCAATTTAGACATGTATGTAAATACCAATTGATGTCATGAAATTAGGCCAAGAATAAAGGGTATGTGAAGAAACCTGTGCACAACACTACATACACAAGTGAAATCAAATTTGCTGCATGCTGCATATAGGTCTATGATATGACTCATAGTCGACCCTTTGGCCAAAGTATGCTATATTGCAGTAAGTTTTCTTTAAACAGAGACAAGCAGCGATTTTCTAATTCGAAACATCAAAAAAAATCACTGAAATTTGTATTTTGGTATTTTGTTACTGGCATAGATGTGCTAAGATTTACTGCAAGTGGTTGGCTTTGAAAATCTGTGTATTAAAGACAAGGCAGTACTTTTCTGTTATGTAATTGTGATGCAGAATCTGGGAAAATCTGCCACATGGTGAGAAATTTATATTTCGAGTTTTTACTATCATGCCAGAGTTTGGGAATAGTTAGTGCCGAAATGTTTACTTCTTTTTCTTGATACACTGTCAAAAGTTACGCCTACAATCTGACAAAAAAATAAGTTACAATTAACAGATTTTAGCTATTTTCCTATTTTTCAAAACTGTTTTTTCCTTTTGCCCGGCGACAGGTGGCGGGTTTTCCCAAATCATCACATTTAGGCGACGTAATATTGTGCACCATGTCATGTACAGTTTGACCTCAAAACACCCCAAAATATTATTGATTTTTGTTTATTCTGTACTGCGTGTAAACCCACAATTCAACGTTTAGTGTAGATTGAGCTGTCATAGATGTATATTTGCAGGCGACGGTATGACAAATTAACTCAATACTTATTTTTCACTATTTGGTGTTTCTGTTCCTACATTGTATATTATTAAAGCAGTTATAGGAATGCAACACACTTTCCCTTTGATTTCTAAGCTAAAAAATACAGCGGCACCCGTACCGCAAATTGTCGTCTGGCTTGCCAGTTTGTGAATGGGGCCCAAAGGTCACATGAGGTCAACGAAGGTCACATGAGGTCACCAAAATGTACCTACCCACCCCCCCCTCCTTCCACCAAGTTACATCATCGTAGCCATTAACACACTCACACAGCATGCAATATTTAAGGGTTAACATTTCGACTTGGCAAAGGTCGATGAGGTCACAAGGTTCACATGAGGTCACCAACAGTCACCTAACCACCCCCTCCTTTCCACCATGTTACATGCAACATACCCTACGGTGTATACGGCATGCCATATATAAGGGTAACATTTTGACCACAGACACACACACCACACAATCACACAGACATACATATGTATGACCAGAGTAATCCCTAGGTGCCTTCTGCAATTCTTGCAGCGACATTTTTTAAAAAAGGCATTCCAAATTTTATTCTATCACATATCGTGCGTAGTGCTATCCCTTTAAGGCACTGATTATTTGCCCACTTTAGGTGAACTTAAGGTACTGGGAACAGGCTATTAGCAATCGTCCATGGACCTTTAAAAACGTGTTTCCAAAGTAAAAGTTATCCTCATAACAGGCTTTAAAGGGGCTGTTAAGTCAGGAATTCAAAGGAATGTTTTTGCCTATCTTCTTAATTGAGTGTTCCCAACTATATAAAAGGTCTAACATATTTGAGAATGACTCAAGGAATCCCAATATGTAGTTTTCCACCAAATAATATTTTTTGAGCAAATCAGAAAAATGGTGATTTCACTCCTTTTGGTGCCCTATAAAAAAATATAGAAAGTTATAAAAATTTTGCTGTTTATTTTGTATTCCAGAGACTAGTTCTAGGGTCAGTATTTCTCTTTTTTTTCAAAGTCTGCAATTTTATCAAATTTTATTTGCCAAAAAAGGCCAAAATCCATGTGTTCAATTGGAACCCGCCACGATTGGTCAAACGGTTGACATAAATTACGATTTTTAACAAAAATGAAAAACTAAAAAATAGATTTTGATATGCTACGATGATTTCTTCGTCCTGTTGCTGAATGGATTTACGAGTAACTGGGAACCGAAAATCACGAGTTATCGCCGAAAGTGAACAGAGAGAAATCGCCATTTGTCCAAATATTGTCCCGTTTTGACTCCAAAATATAGTATATTTCCTAAAACAAGGTTTCATCTCTTATTCTTCACACTGCTTCTGCACAGGTTCAAATTACTTCATCTGGATAGTTATGATCAAAATTCAACAATTTTATGAGGCTCAAAAATCGTGAAATAAACTCCCATTCTGTTGCAAAAGCATCTCACGTGGGAAACCATTTTACAATTGCCCTTAAAAAATGCAAGTTACAGGGGTATGGTCATATCGAATCGATGCATCAAGGCGTTTCCGATGAGCTCATTACATCGCGCGCTCCGAATAGCAGAGACGCGTATTGCGTAATACGCTGAAATTACCCGTCCTTTGCATTCAGCCCATGTGATTGTTTTTGGGTCAAAATGCGTACATATTAAAATTAAATGAACAAAATAGAGGAACAAATAAATATTGGATGCTGTTAAAATATATGGACAAAAACATGTTAATTGGCCATTAAATGTGAAAAAAACTAAAAACTGGCCATTTGACTAAGTTCCTGAACTTAACACCCCCGTACAAGAAACAATTGACAGCACCACCCAGAATGAGATTGCTTACGTTATGCTATATATGAATATCCAAATAATTCATTGGTTCCTATTTTCATAGAATATATACACCTCGTTTCCCCATTCCTAACAATTTCTAGCACTTGATATTTGAACATCACAATAAGAATCAAAAGAAAACGAAATCAATTCCAGTTTTTCTCCTTGAATTGTTAGCCAAGCAAAATAATGCTGTATTTACAGTGTGACAAATTCTGGGCTGTATGAATCCTGATACATGCCAGTCCCCTGGGGCTGTCACAACAACATGACAGAAAAACCCAATTACATGCTACCTATGAGAGCAGTGATCCGTAACCCCGGGTCTGTTGAGATTTTCACTATTATACATACTGATATCACATTAGGGGTCTTTCCAAAGACTTGCTCTAAATTACTACAATCTTGCATTGCAGTAGTCTCCATTAATGTTAACATCTGAGAGGGAATTGAATGCATTATCTCTCCATATGAAGTTAATCTATGAAGGAAGGCATGGCTCGTTGCCTTTAGAAGATTTTAAAATACATTATTCCCCACTGTCAACAAACATCATACATGAGCACCATCACTGCTGCACTATTTTGTAATTCTCTTCTTTGTTCTGTTTCCATTTATTCACCATATCTCTCCAACTCTACAAAAAGATACTAAGATATATCCTATATTATTGCATGAAGTTTTTGTTGTGTGTTTTGTTTTTAAGTGGTGATATCATTGTTTTACTGCATTGCACCTTAGCATTTTCACTAGCCCTATATGGCATTTAACACTGGGCAAAAGTCATTATCGAATTCACTTTTGTTTTTCAATGACGACTAAGGATTAGCATAAATTTAATTTGTGTTGTTTGTATTTTGTATACACTTCACTTATTTTGAATTCGCATTCATAAAAATGAATTGCCTTGGGGCTTGGCAATAGGCCTGAGGGTAGGGCTTGAAACCCCTGTTTTTTGCTGAATTTTAAACCGGCTGGGAAGTTGAGATTGTTTAGAATTTTACCTACGTAGGTTTCATTAACCGTAGTTTTTCTCATGTAGGCTAATATTTAAATTGTATGTCGTGTAGGTGAATTAATACAAATTGAAATCACTTTGGTAACTCCCAAGTTCGACTTAACACTGGTAAAATACCCATTAGACTTTGTCCCTTCTTTCATGGGTCACTCCCATCGGCTGAGAAATCTGCAAGCTCTGACATTTTTTTCAATCGATTTTGCAGATTTTGCAAAATCGGCCCCCTATCCGATGTCCGATACAAAATCGGTCATCTGAACTCACTAAAAATACTTCTTCTAGCTGCATTCGAATTCGTTCATACAATCACAAGTGCTGATCTAAACTCACTTAATATTTTTCTTTTAGGGAATTCTTACTAATTTGGGTTATACACCGAAATTAGGCGCTATCTTAGTGTTTTTGGTTCTACTTCTTTCTACTTTGATTATGTTGTACTCTGAAAATTGTCTGAACTGCATTCCTATGTTCTTCTTCTTTTATGCAATGTTCTTATGGAAGATGGTTTAAGGTGGCGTGTTCTGATCGTCTTTGGGACCCCCTGATTTCCCGGAAGTAAGTACACATTTTGAAATCAGATGAAAGCCGTATTTTTTTCTCATTGTCGTCCAGGAAATTTTGAGGCCCTCAAATCCATTTCATTCAAATATTATAACCAAAAAAAGCCATTTTAATGGTTAACCATCAATAATTACACAGTATTGAATAGGGCTTTTGCCAATATGCATCAATTGCTCTGCCATCAAAACCGCCAGTTTGTTCCCACGGTACTTGTGGTGCGTATTTGCACGTGCCAGACTCTCATGTCAAGTAGAGAACACAATAGGCATAAATCGGAACAAGAACAACCCTTTATATGTCATGAAAAAAACTTCTTCTTGTCGTGTCCGCAAACCTATTTTCACAACATTTAAAGTGCTTGTTCCGATTTATGTCTATCTCTACTTGATAATGATAGCCTGGCACTTGCACATATTAAGCCCCATCAAGTACCTGTGGGAAACAACTTGCCCTTTTGAGGCAGAATCAATAAATGCATATGATTGTTTCAGATTCGACCTAGGTTTTAGTGCCAAAAGTTTAAAAATGTAAGGTACTATAACATGAAACAAAACATGTTGCTATGTTAAAATTTGGTGTAGAATCAAAATGCAAATGTGGAGCCATTTCGAGATATCACTTTTGGAATTGCGCAATGCCGAGTACCATAGAACCTATGGTATTTTGCTGAAAATGCATTCTTGCTGTTGAAAAACCAAAAATTACTCAAATATTTTGCAGTTTTGCCAAAAATTTATACTATATGTCCCTTGTGGGAATTTTTTGGGCATAATCATTAATTTTTTCAACAATGTCGCCCTTTTTCGATTTTTTGCGGTTCTTCTCACGCTCAATTTTAGGTAAAATTTGGATTCCGTAAATTGAAAAAAAAAAATTTCTCCAAATTTTAGGGTGAACAAAAGTTAAATACCATACTATGTAGGGACTTGCTTTGGCCATAACGATTAAATGTTCAAGCCTATAGCTGTTTTAGTTTTCCTCATACTTCCAATTTTATTGAACAGCAGCATTTTTTTCGACACTGAAAAATCAAGGGTAGGGGGAAACTTTTTGTATTTTTGTAATTATTCCTTACCTGCAAGAACAAGTTAGGTATCAATTGAAGCTCCTGAAATTCTGCATAAACGGACAGGTAAATCATCACTGTAGACCCTTCCTTGCCAGAGAGGTGATTGTGCAAAGCAAATTTTTGTTCGAAAGTGCTAAATTTTGAATGTCCTTGTCACGGGATAGGTCAAATTTTTGAATTGTTTCTGGTGTGAAAATTATGACATAATTTATAAAACAAATTACTTGAATCCATAAGTTTAGTACCTTTAACTGATATCTTACCATTCTAAAGGGTCATATATTGGTGTTTCGTAATTAGGGGGCCAACTTTGTGACATTTTGAGAGAAAAAGACAACAAATTTAAGGAGTATCTCAATAATTCTTGAATAAATATTTTGATAGATACCATTCTCGTTTAACACATAACAATCAAATTAGTCAGAAGTACTTTAAAAAACTTAAAAATATTGCAATAAAACTGCAATTCCGGTTCCCCGTGTAAATGGGACCCAAACCAATTTTCTGATTTTTTTAAAGATAATTTCATAACTAGGTTGAGATGTGTATATTTTATTGTGTAGCATTTTGGTTCTGTTCGGGTCCACAATAAGATTATTAGTACAATGGTCATGCCGGCATAGAAAGCAAATGTTTTCAGCACAAGTGGTAGCGTGGACACCATTGGTGTCCCTTTTTACACGGGGAACCGCAGATCACCACAGTTATTTCAAAATTTAAAAGGTTTAGATACACCGTAAGAATCAATAAGAAAACGAAAAATCAATTCAGTTTTCTCTGATTTTTTAGCCATAGCACTAATATGGCTGGAGTTCTACATGTGATCAAAATTCTGGGGCTGTATGAAGTAACTGAGACCTGCCAGTCCATGGGCTGTCACAAAAAACAGACAGAAAAACCCAATTACATGCTACTCTATGAGATACATTTGATCCGTAGACCACGGGGCTGTGAGATGTTCACTTATTATACTACTGATATCACAGTAGGGTTCTTTCAAAGATTGCTATAAAATTACTACAATCTGCATTGAGAGTCTTATCCATTAATGTTAACATCTGAGAGGGAGTGATGCAATACTACTCATAATGAGTTAATCTATGAAAGAAGCATGGCTCTTGCCTTTAGAAGATTTTAAAATTACATTAGTTCCACTGTCACCAAACATACAACATGAGCACCATCACTCTGCATATTTGTATTCTCTTCTTGAGGGGGGGGGGTTTCTGTTCCATTTATTCACCAATTATCTCTCACAACTCTACAAAATATTACTAAGATTATATACTATGATTTATTGCATGAAGGTTTAAGTGGTGTGATATAATTGTGATACTGCATGCACACTATTAGCATTTCCACTAGCCCCCTATATCGGCTATTTTACACTGGGGCAAAGTCATTATCGGATTACTTTTACTTCAATGACGACTAAGGATTAGCATAAATAAATTTGTGTTGTTGTAGTTGTATAACTTACACCATTTTGAAATTCGCATCATAAAATATGAATTGCCTGTTGTTGGCAATCCGCCTGAAGTGTAGGGCCTTGAAACCCTGTTTTGCTGAATTTGAAACCGGTCGTGGAAGTTGAGATTGTGATAGATTAGAATTTTAAATACGTAGTTTTCATAACAGTAAGTTTTCTCATGTAGGCTAATATTAGAATGAGGTATGTGTAGGTGAGAGTTAAATACAAGTTTGAAATCATTTGGTAACTCCCAAGTTTATACTTTAAAAACTGTAAAATACACATTAGACTTTGTCCCTTTCTTCATCAATACATCGGCTGAGAATTTGCAAGCTCTGACATATTTCAAATCCGATTTTTTGCAGATTTTGCAAAAAGCGGCCCCCGAGACGATGTCCGATACAAAAACGGTCATCTGAACTCACTAAAAATACTTCTCTAGCTGCAATTATAATTGTTGCTACATACAAGTGCTGATCTTAAACCACATTAATGTATTTTTTATTGTTAGGGAATTCTTACTAATTTGGGTAATACACATGAAAATTAGGCTCTCGTAGTGGTTTTTGTCTCTTCTTTCTACATTTGAGTATTGGACTCTGAAAATGGTCGAAACGCATTCTATGTTCCTTCCTCTTTTATGCAATGTTCTTTATGGAAGATGGTTTAAGGTGCGTGTTCGATCGTCCTTTGGGACCCCCTGATTTACCCGGAAGTAGTACAAATTTTGAAATCAGCTGAAAGGCCGTATTTTTCTCATTGTCGTCCTGAAATTGAGCCATCCAATCCATTCATTCCCAAGATATAACAAAAATAAAAATGCCATGTTAATGGTTAACCATCAATAAATCAGCACCAGTATTGAACGGGCCTTTGCCTCTGTGCCTTTGCGACAATATGTCATCACACGACCTGCCTTCTGACAATCAATATATACCCGCAGTTTGTCCCCACGGTCACATTGATGGTGCGTATGTTTGCAAGCAGCTCGATAGACCTCTCTCATTTCGCACTTAAGCTAGCATATAGCACAATAGGCATAAATCGGATAATATGGAACCTTGTTATACTGCATGAACAAAAACTGCTTCTTGTGTCAAGCTACCCAAATTAACACTATTTTGAACAAAACATTTAAAGCTGGTTCTTTGTTCCTTGCTTTATGTCCCTATTTCCCCCCCTTCTTGTATTCTAACCTTGATATGAGAGCCTCGGCACTTGCACATATCTCCCAACTGTATTTTAAGTACTCAGGTGGGAACAAACTTGCCACCGTCGTTTTGATGGCTTATTTGATTTTAGCAATTATATCATGATAGTATTGACTATAGCGGTTTAAGAGCCGACTTTTTTTTTTTCCCACATTGGTTTTATTCACTTAAGACTGTCTCAATATAGGTACACACAATAAGGATGGATAGAAAAAGGTGTAAGCATTTAGCTGATGATGGTTAGGAGGGCGTCGACAATAATCTGAAAGCATGATATTGGGATGAACCATATTTCATGTTCAGTATGGTTTGGTCACTATGGGGCAGGTGTAGTGCTTCTGGCGGCATTGGTCAAAGAACTTGGCCCAAGTTTGTTTCCCCACACATGTGAACTTGACTAGTGGTTCTCGTTTCAATTTTGCCCAGGCTCTCCTCTTTTCCCTTCTCTCCCTTCTTTTCCCCCCCCCCCTTCCCCTTCCCCCCCCCCCAAACACCACATTGAAACAAAAACATGTTTCTAGTATGAAAACCTTTGTGCTTTATCTTTTTTGTTTTAGAATCAAATTAAAACCAAATGCACAAAATGGTGGAAGAAAGGGAGGACCAGATCTGCTTTTTTTCCCTCCTTTCTCTCTTTCTTCTTCGTTTCTTTCCCTCGTAATATTCTCGAGTAACATTTTTGGGAATGGTCGAAAGGTTTGACGAGTCTTTACCATTTAGATAGTAGAGGCAAGGGAAAATGAAACGCAAGGAAAACCTGGGTATTTGCTGAAAAAATGCATGTTGGGCGCTGCGCTGACGCGAGTAGCGCGGCCACGGAAATAACAAAATAAAAAAAGAGACAGAAAAACGGAGGGAGGTAACAGGGGGAACTGAAATACTTGAACAACTATACATCCAAGTGCTTTGCGACCCGTGGTCTTTCTCTGTGTTGGTCGTCGGTCCGCGCGGAGGGAACTCAGTGGGGCAGTCATTACGCATTTGTGACGCACTTTCGATCGGGCAATTCCGGAAAGATTTGAAAGGAGCCTGGGCACTCTCCTCGCAGGCCCGTTCGTGGCGAAGAGCGGTGTGGTTGTGATGGGGAAGATGTATAGGACGATAGTGAATGTTATTTAAGGGGGCTCAGGGTACAGGAAAATAATGGAGAAACGCGGGAGGAGGGTGAGGCGGGGGGGGGCGGCCGCGGGTGGGGGGGGGGCGAGGTGGCGGGGGCGCGGGGGGGGGGGGGGGGGGGGGAATCGGGGGATGAGAAGTTATTTTGAACGACTTTTCTGGAGCGGTCTGTGACTCTGTGAATTGGTCTGATCGCTCATTTTTGGTCTACTGGATGTGCTGTTGGTCTTGGTAAGAAAGGCTTCTGCTCCGGCTACGCATGGGGGTTGGGACAGAGCGCAAGGGGAAGGTGGTTTGCGAAAAGGGGGAGGCGGGCAGGAATATAGGGGGGGGGGGAAAGAAAATAAAAAAAAATGGGCGCCAAGGTGGTTGGTACGGCTGCAGGCTGTGAAAAAAAAACGTGAAGACAAATTAAAAAGTATGGTAGGGAATTGATTGTATGGAAATAATCGATTGTGTTCTTTTAATTTTCAAGCTCTAGAGATGTTTTAGTTGGTACTCATACTTCAATTATGAACAGCAGATTTTTATTTCTCTGCAACACTGCGAAAAATGCAAGGGGTAGGTGGAAACATTTTGCTTTTTTTTTGTATTTTTGGAATTATTCCTATACCTGAAATGAACAGTTAGGTTATCAATTTGTTTGAGCTCATGAAATTTGCATATAAAATCGACTAGGGAAACTATTTCATCACTGTAATGTAGGACCCTTTCCTTTCCAGAGCAGAGACTTGTGATTGTGCCAAAGCCCAAAACGTGTTGTAGAAAGTGTAAAGGTTCGTGTTGGGATATGAAGGTCGCATGTGGCACGGGAATTTATGTCAAATTATTTTGAATGGTTCTGGTTGTTGAAAAATTATGACCAATTAATTATAAAACAAAATACTGAATCCATTAATGTGTAGCTACAAGCTGGAAAATGACTAATTAACATTATTTGATAAAGGGTCATATATGGGTTGTGTTTCCGTAAATTTAGGGGGCCATACTGTGAATAAAATTTTGAAAGAAACGAGAAAAAAAAAAAAGCGACAACCAATAAACTTTAAGGGGATCTCAATAAATTTCTTGAATAAATATTTGATAATACCATTCCTCGTTTAATAACAATTAAATTAGTCAAAAGTACTTTTAAAAACTTAAAAATTTGCAATAACAAAAGGAAGGAAGCGGGTCCCTTCTCCTCCCTGTTTCCTCTTCTATTCATCAAAACAGGGGGGAAATAGGGGAAAAAAAACAACAAATTTGATGATTTGTTTTTGAAACGATAAGAAGAATACTTCAATATATGTGTATGTGTATAGTTTTATTTGTAAATTTTGGTTATTTTTTGAGGGGGTCACAATAAGAATATTAGTTTACAAGGGTTATGCCGGCATATAAAGCAATGTTTTCAGCCACAAGTGTCGACCTTGCTAGAGTATGGGAAACAATTTGGGGCGGTACACGGTTGTTAAAATAGGGGAAACCAAAGGCGAGTGGGATCACCACAGGCAGGATATCAAAATTTAAAAGGTTTTAGATACCACCGTCTTTAATTAAAAACTTTGCATGTGAGTACCCCGAGGCCCTCTTGTTTTCCGTTTCTCTCCGAGAGAATTCTCCTGTTTTTTGAGAGAAGCGGACAGTGAGCGAATCTAGTTATAGGAAAGCTCGGAACGTTTTGACAGGATAGTCTTTGCGTGGAGTCAACGGGAAACAGGAAATAGGAAAGGGCGAAAGACACGCAATGTTAAAATAAAAAGCGGGTCTAGAATTCTGAATGGGGAAAGAGGGGGAAAAGGGAAAAAAACAAAGAAGGGGAAAAAAAAAAATAAGTGGAAAAAAAGAGAAATTATTCTAAGTTAAAAACTTTAATTTGTCATGTTGGGGTTTTGTGTGACCACGGGAAATCAATATGACTGGCATGGATTATAACAGGGATCGGCTAATTTCCAAAA
The DNA here is from genome assembly GCA_023653785.1 of Ophioderma brevispina. Lineage (NCBI taxonomy): Eukaryota > Metazoa > Echinodermata > Ophiuroidea > Amphilepidida > Ophiodermatidae > Ophioderma > Ophioderma brevispina. The sequence continues at coordinate 68,083 of JAMKCH010005087.1, forward strand.
AAAAACAGTCCGATTATTATTTATGAAAGCTTTCTCTGTGTTTTTGCTTTATGATAAATCAGAACAAAGATACCACTATATTTTCAAGGGTTTTGATTGTCCACATTAAAACCGTAAGAACACAATGTTTAGGGCTTTTTATTTCATGTCACAGGATTGGTTGTCTTTGCCTGTATGGTTGCTCCCATTTACAGGGGAAATGACACCTTTTTAATCTCCTTTATACATAACATTAAAATTTAATGAGTTCAATGTTTCAGATTATATAATTGAAAATTAGATGCAAATGTCGTTAATTTTAAAATGGATTTAGAAGTTTGGAATACATATCGTCATTGTTAAATTGTAAATAAACAAAAAAAGGTCACATAGTTTAAACGGGACACCAAAGTCTATCTGGCCCCCTTAATTTTATGAGGAAAACACCCTTATATGTATATTTTTGGACCTCTGGAAGTATTCACCGTTGGGTTGATATGTTTAGGTGTTGAGCCTAGGTGAACATTTTTTTTGGCTTTTTTTTTTGTGTCACCCGAAATGAAAAGGTTTGAACAATTTCGGAACCAAAATCGTGCCACAAATCAATATTTTGTTAGCAAAACGGTGTTTGATGAGAATTACGGAAAGGGGGCGGGGGAGGAAAAAAGGGCAGAAAGATGACGAAAAAGTTGAAAAGGGAAATGAAGATGGTGGTAAAATGGAAAAAAAGTGTTTGAGTTGTTCGCTCTTGATCTGATATTTTTTTCGCACTTTGGCACTCCGCTGTTTATTCTCGCCGAAAACCGCAGGTGCAACGGAAAAAACCCAGGGCAGAGGGAAAAGAAAGCCAACGTTAAAAGACAGAACTCGATGAAGGGGATTATGCAAAAGGGTTACGGGCGGGACAAAAAGGGAGATAAAATAACACCACAGAGGCTTCGGGGGAGGAGAAAAAAGAAAAAAAAAAAAAAGAAAACTCCGATACCCTTTAATTACAAGATTATGTTCAAACATGATTATTTCTTCAAAATTCAACTAAATAACAAATCTAGATCTGAATAGACTGCAATTATTCTATCTGGTTGGAACATAAATTACAATACATTAATAAAATCTTTAAAACTTGCCTTCATTCTTGAAGTATACAAGTGCTTGGAAAATTTGCCCAGGTTACGCCAACCATACATAACGAGATCCTTCCAACACTGACAAAGGTTTGTGTAACCCTTTTACATTTTTTTCTTTTAAATTTTTTTAGAACAAATTTGCTTGGTTTGCTTCTGAAACCTGGGAGTGTATTAATGAATGAAAGCACGAAGAACCCAGCTATTGGTGAACAAAGCTCTTCGTCAAATTAACAAGGAGATGAGAGAGGAAAGGAAAAGCGGAAGGGGGAGGACGGGATGTAAGAGCGAAAGAAGGCGAGTGAAAAAAAACGAGAAACATGACGGAAAGGGGGGAAAATTAAGGGGGATTGAGAGTGTGGTAGGGAGGAAAAACGGGAGCGATAATATAGAAGATAGGAGTCCGAGGAGAAAGATCGGAAGAGTGTAATGATCTTGGCGCGCGATGGGCGGGGGTGGCAGAAGGGGAAACAAGAAAAAGTGTGGGTTGTCGATTAATTATAGCAGCCAGTGGGCGTTTAGGACTCGGCTTTTCAACACAAGCCTCCACCAATGCTTATGTGCATAAAAAGTAACGGGGAGGCGAGATAATAATTAGCGAAGTAATTTTTATACTCTCTGACATAAGTATAGTATGGAAGGGGAATCACTTTTCGCCTTGGAAGAGGGGAGGGAAAGCAAAGGAGAAATAAAGCGGAGAGAAAGGGAAGGGGAAGAGGAAGTCCTCCCCTATCACCTATCCCTCTGGCTTTTTTTTTCAATTCACAGATAGTGAATTTTGCACATGTATGTTAAATCTGCTAAGTTTTCTTTCACTCTTTAAAAATATAATTTTTCTGTAACAGCAATTTTGTGAAATTTCTTTCGGAACCCCGAACACCTATAGATGATTATCTATCGCTCCTCTACAACCCATGTCTTGAAGCTCAGTTGGTGTCCTAGAGCGCTGTGCTTAGTAATACGGAGGTCACTGGTTCGAATCCCAATCCCCACATGGGTTCAGTTTTTTTTTGTTTTTTTTTGACATTGTGTGCACTCCAGGGGAAAGATTAAAAATATCAGTAATGGAATTTATATCACAAACCTCTTAAAAAAACTAGTGCTTAGCTATACGACTCTGTGTGAAAATTCGACTTTACTACAAGGGTCATCGTGTTCGAAATTATCACATCTGATCGCTTCTCTCTGTTAGCCATTAGGCAAGTTTATTAGTTTTTTCAATTGACAGCTAATGGTTGTTTTTATTCTTTAGCTACTCTTGCTTGATTAATTACTCTGAACATAAATAACAAAGTAGTAGTTTCGAATTAACTCCACAACCTGTACCAAAATATTTGCCAACTATGTCAATACTTATAAAATAACAAAAATAAAGCAGGGTTGTGCTATCTTCGGTAGATGTAACATAACCAGCAGAGAAAAATTATTTCAACCATACAAAAACATTTTACACAGTACGAAAAAAAGCATTTATAAATTGATAACGTGTCTCACATGTCAATGCAAACACTTACCTAATAATTAACTTAAAATGATTTTACTTTCAAGTGTAATTTGTTTGATCATGAACTTATGTGTAAATTTCTTAAAAATCTGCCAAAGCTATTCTACCTCCATACCAAAACTAATATTCAACCATATTCCATTCATTTTCAACCCAAATCCAGTAAACTGCGGAGTGACTTTTTTCAGCTTGAAAAACTGGGAATTTGCTGACTGATTGGATCAACTACCTAATCGAAATAATGTTTTCCTAATTACTAAAATCTCTATGTATCTAATAATAATATCCTGAAATTCAAGTTAGTGAAAGATGAAATGATTATAGTTCTATGTTGTTTATTATTTTATTACCGTACCATTTATTCATTCTTTTTGTGTGTAATAGTCTAGAGTCGACCTCGTTAAAAGGATTAGCGCGATTTGCTTAATCCCAAACATCGAAAAAAAATCGTTAAAAATTCATGTTTCTGGTGTGTGTTTTGTTACTTGGCATGGATATGCGAACATAAACCTGCAAGTGGTTGGCTTGAAAATCCGCGTTATTTTAAAGACAAGGCAGTACGTTTATCTGATTCTGTAATTTTATACGTGCGTATCAAAAATTCCGACTTGAGATCAAAAAAAGCCTTGCCCGGTGAGTAATCAATTTTAAGTCGATATTGTCACATGATCATTACCGTTTGGACTTCAAAACACAAATATTATTGATCTTGTTTATTCTTTGCTGTTGTAAAGACAGTCAGCATTTAGTAAGATTAAGATGCCAGGCTGATGGCTATTTACAGGGAGACGGTTATGACAAATTTCCTCAAATATTTCATTTTTTTAACTATTTGGTTGTTTGTTTCTACATTACAGCCAAATTATATTGGAATTGTACACACTTATCCCTGATTTATAAGTTAAAAAGTTGCATTTCCAATTTTTTCGATTCTCTCGCATCGGCGCTGCTAATCCCTTTAACTAATATATACTAAATTTTTAACTTCAAATACTGAAATTTACATAATTGAACAGCATTTGCATTTATTGCCAGACTTTAATAACAGCCTTCTCAAAGTTATCCTTGGTCAAATTTTTCCTTACCTGGAATAACACAGGTTTGTTTTTATCCATACATAGCTATCACACGACATTTGATTTGATTATGACCAAATTTGCTAACCATACTGTTTTAATAATCTGGAAATACAGTAGAAGCACTGGGGATAAGGCCACCTACCCACCCCCAAAAAGGAAGAGTTTACTTCAAAATAGGGATGAGCTTACAACAGGAGGGGCTAGAACTTGGGAGAAAATATCAGATACAAAATGGCAGCAATCATTCAGAGCATATTATTCACCAAGTAATTCTAGTAAACAAGCCATCCAATGCATTGGGCCCTAGCTACTTTGATGGCTCTATAGAATAGTTCCAAGTATTTGAAATGTGATTTTGTTTGTGGAATTACTGCCACCTGTTCCTGAATGCTTTAAAGGTTGCAATCGAGAAATTTTGGGGCACTCAAATATTGTGTAATAATGTAAATTTCATTAGATTAGACACTCAATCGATATTGTGCATTACTTCGTTGCACTACTGCATAGGCATTTTCATAGGCCCTAGATGGGTGTAGATTTGGCAAAGTCATTATCAAATAACTTTTGTTTTTCAATGACCTAGAATTAGCATAAATTAATTTGTGTTGACTTTGTTTACACTTAAAGGTTGTGCAACGAGATTTCACTTCCACGGTGTTGCTAAAAAAAAGTGAAAGTTTCTGATTTTTGCCCTGAGGTAAAAGCTTTCCATTAAAAAAATATCACCATCTGGGGAAAAAGATTTTGCTGAGAAAGTCTTTGGTACAATAAATTGTGCAATTTCAATTTCGTATAGGGAACTTTGTGTTTGGCTACAGAAAATGCCTTATAAAAGAGAGATTAAAAGGGTGTTTTTTTTGATTTGCTTTTATATTCAATTAAAAAACATAGGCGAATTTCGTATTTGCTCCTATACAAAATTAGAAATTTCACCACTTTTTGTTTTTTTATACCCCCAAAGAAAAATTTCTCAGCTTATTCCTTTAAGATGGGGATTTATTTTTGATGGAAAGCTTGCATCAGGGCAAAACAAATCAGTACTTTTATTTTTTTTAAGGGACACCTGTGATGTGAAATCTCTCGTGCACCTTTAATTACACCTGGGCTTATTACCCAATGTGTATTGATAGCTCCTGTATTTCTTAAAAAAATTTGGGGGTGGGTGGTCTAGACCCTAAGGGGGTTATACCCCGAGTGGTTACGGTATTACAGAGCAAATTTTTATGCTTATCTTCAGTAGATGGAATGTGTGAAAATTGATAGACGTTAAAATTTTCTAGGAACACGTATAAATGAATTCTATTATATTTAATATTTTTATTTCAAGGCTTCACTGTGGATTACTGGAATGGACAAATGAACCATGAAAAAAATGGCTCCTTTGTAGGGGATTTAAGCTTTTAATCCTAACAGAGAAAGCAGGGTAACTGATGGATTAAATTTGATTACAGGGGTGTGAGAGGCCATGGACAACAAAAAGAGGACATGGGGAAAAAGACAAAAAAACAGGCTGAAAATCAAAAGAAAAAAAAAGCGAAATTTTGGCACTAACAAAAATTTCAAAAAAGAGGAACTTTAAGGTGAGTGTTACGATCCGTCTTTGGGGACCCCCTGATTTACCCAGAACTAGTACAAATTTTGAATAGGTGAAAGGCCATAGTTTTCTCATGGCCGTCCTGAAATTTGAGCTTCAAATTCAATTCATTCCCAATTATAACAAAAAACTGCTGTTTAATGGTTAACCATCAATCTTAGCAGAGTATTGAATATGGGCTTTGCAATTTGCATTACTGCTTATACCATCAAAACTGCAAGTTTGTTTACCACGGGACTTGATGGGGAGTATGTGCAAATGCCGGGCTAGTATTAAGTAGAGAACACAATTAGAATAAATTGGAACAAGCACCTTTAAAAGAGAAATTTCCACCCATTTAAAAGAAATGGGAAAACTGCCTGGGGGTCCAGGTGGCCACCTAGGCCCCCTGATGACAGGGTCCAAGGACAATGATAAATTCAAACCATTTCACACCAAATTTATAAAAGAGTTTCCAGTACATTCACTGTTCCATGTATCAATTATATCAAAACATCCATTACTTTCCAGGGATCATATAGAAGCATAATAATTTTTGCTGGCAATTTCTCGCTTCTTTGTCATCCTCTTACAATTTTACAAGCTTTATTTGTAACGCAAGCAGAAACATATAGCGCATCAGCCCAGAAGGGTTTGGTTAGACGGGAAAACGAGATACCAATATCGAACACGGGAAAATTCAGAGAAAAATATAACTTTGAAAATATGAAAGTCTGCCGGGGACCCGTTGTTGCGTGTAGCCCCAGGAGCGGGGTGAAGTTACTATGGGGGGAGGGGATCAATATGTTTGAACGGCTCTAAATCTAATATAATATAGCTCAAATTTTCATTGAGGTAAGGCAGGAGTAAAAACTTTCAATTGGGTCACACGCATATGGTGCTTCCTTTCCAAGATATTTGGAAAAACTCGGCTAAAGGTCATGGTTTATTCAAGAAGGGTCACCCGTTGCAATACCCAGGATGTGTTTGTAAAAAATTGTTTTTTAAGGTTAAATGATACTGAATCCAGAATTGAATGCTTTTTTTACTTTCGGCATCTCCTGTTGTAATAATGGAAGGGGTAAAACATTCCCTGTAGGACTTATGGGACGGGGAGACATTATTACCCCTCCCTATGAAAGGTAAGGACCGACCCTATGCAAAATGAAAAGCATATTTTGAATCAGTATAATTATATGTTTTAATATTTTTACAGAGAAATTTGGTATTACAATTGTTGACCTTTCTTGAATAAAAAAATGACATTAGCCTATTTTCCCAAAATCTGAGAAAGGAAGCACCACCCACATGGACCCAAATTGACTTTTTTACTATGGTAAACTAAGGAATAATTTGAGCTATATTTCATTAGATTTAGAGCAGTCAAAATATTTGACCCCCATTAGAAACTTACCCCTTCTCCCTGGGGCTAAACGCAACACGGGTCTCGGCAGACAGACTTTATATTTCAAAAGTTATATTTTTCTCTGAATTTTCCCGTATTCAACTATTGGATATCTCGTTCGTCTAACCAAAACCTTCTGGGCTGACGTCTATAAGCATTTAGAAAAAACACATGCCCTGATTCCTGTGTACCCTGTTATGTGTTCAAAAGCAAATTAAATGCATTCCCATTGTATGACCAAATGAGTTGAAATTGTTATTGCATTGACCCGACAATGTTACGTGAATTAACAACCTCAGCTGTATGTAGTAAGGAATTTAAAAAATAACACTCTTTTAAATTTATTAGAAGCAAAGTCTTACCTGTATTAGCCTATTTTCAATTCATCTTTTCTTATATTTCTTTAAAGTTTAATAGAATAGTATACTCCTTGCAATTCTATGTTATTTGTTATGAAATTATTTGGGTTTTTTTTTTTCGGCTCCATGGTGTGATATTACCTTTGTACATATGCTACGTACATGTGCCTTGTATAGTGGTTTTGTACAATCAAACAAACAGTCACAATGAACAATGCCAAATTCAGATCGATAAATAAAGCATGGCCAAAACACCAAGCCAAAGAGCCGGGACACCATTCCTATTTTTGTTTGTATAGAGGATGTACAGAATATGCCAAATTGAAATAGTTGTTTCTACAGAATTATATTCTAAAACATTAGAAAAAACACACATGCTCTGAATCGTGTCCCAGTTCTGTGTCTTCAAAAACAAAACTTGAATGTTCACATTGCTATGTCAGTGACAGTGAAATATTAGTGATCAATATTAATTTTTAACATTGATTGACAAACATGAATTAACACTTCGCTGCATGTAGTGAGATTTTAAAAAATACAGCCTTTTAAATTATTTTAGAAGTAAAATCTTATCCTATTTTCAGTATGTGCAAGAGTGAGGCATGCTGACAAACTTAATATTTAAACATTTTTAATAAACAGATGATAGGACAACATATTTCAGATACAGGTTTCTGATTGTTCTTAATGTTCCTCGCACTCTCATTTGTACCTTAACATTAGCAGCCCAAAACCAAAATGAAGACATCAAGTCACCGGATTTCTGAATACATACGACCTCCCTTGTCGGCTGTATTTTCTTGGTCCATATATTGCATATCAAACTATTTGACAGCTTTTATTTCACAGCTTTTGTCATTACTAACTGCCCAGGGCAAATTTAAAATACCACAAATATGATAGATCCATATGGTAACATGCAGTTGGATGATCATAGATTGAAAGCACATGAAACATGTTATTATATTGAAAATAATGAGAACATAACCCTTGTCGTTATATCTTCCACCATAGATATTACAGATAAAAGCATGCCCAACACAGCCAAGCTAAGATAAAAGAAGACCCATGTCAAAACAAAAATATGGTAATGTTCCATTCAATAATTTTATTAGTATTTTGATGGCTGCACCGGCGTAATTACAGCTATCAATATCAGATGACCTGATGTCTCGGCTCGGTTGAATGTGGACCTTCCTAATTGTAAAAACTGAATGGCCGTTTTTAATTAAATAGCCTTTAGATTTATTCTTGGTTAAGTCATAGACCCAATTATGTTGAAAGCCTCAAAGATGTTGCATTGTCAATACTCCACCGAGACATGGCCGCAAATCAACATTCAAATATCACCACAATGTGGTCCAGTGAGCTGCCTGTAACACTCAAATAATAATGCAGTTTATATATTTTTTTTTGCCAATTTTAGGAACTTCCAAATTAGGGTTTCTAGTTCCAGGGGGGGTGGTGGGTGGGTGAAGGGCAATACTGCTTAAAAGTAGTGGGTTATAAAACTGCTGACATCTGAAGTACAGGCCTATCAGTAGTAAGTCTTAGAAAAGGGGGGGGGGGGGTCATAAGGAGCAAAGTGTACAAAAATATAAAAAGCAAGTAAACTTGAGTCATCCCCCTGGAAAGATGGCAGTATGGAACATGCCTAAGAGGACCTTGAGTCCAATCACGTGTGACATCATCCATATGAAGGAACCCCTATTGAACCTTAAGTTTGGTTTAAATCAGGAATTAAAACTTTTCGAACAGACATGAAAAAAGGAAAAGCTAAGTCAGGGACAGAATAAGGCGACAATTGCGTGGAGTCTAACGTAATTTGACGGTGCAGAACAAATGTCGGCAATGTGACGAATTACTCTGTGAACATTCAAGCTTATTAAAACAGAAAGTTTAGTTACGTGAATTATTATTCTGTCTGACTCAATAGGGCATGTTGACATTTAAATCATATTTTGTTGAACATGCCCCGCCCATGCTGCAGCATTCAACCAATTCGCGGTTCCGCCGCAACGCTCCGTGATTTGACACACCGTGGACATACGCGCAATTGGTCGGCTAATTCGGTCCCTGACTATAATAACCCAACTGGAACACACATACATACAATACATACCCAGATAGAACATGAGCGTTCATGCAAAAACCCCTCTGCTGTTCAAGCCAGGCGGATAAAAATCCGTGACAAAATTTATCTGTCAGCAGGGGGCGATTTAGAAAATAAAAATCTTTTTACATGCAATGTTAGCTTGTTTCCCAAATACGGGCTGAAAATTGAAAAAAAATACAGGAAAAAAACCATGCAAGAGGAAATTCACATGGCCACAGAGTCATTATTACAGCACGGGTGACATGGGTGCAGCTGGGGGAAAATCGAACCCTGTTCTGTCAGTATATGGAACATTAAAAAAAGGTTCTCACTGATCCGTACATTGACATGTACCGCCAGATTTTCAGTTGATGTGTTTTATATAAATATTGACAGAATTGCTCCCATATGGTCAAGATGGCGGACTTGTAAATAACAATAGAGACTTAAAGTAATTATTTCCAATCATTTAATTTTATATTTAAACTAAACCATCTCAAGAAAGGCAAATTCAATATGTTTGGATGAATCTTAGCTTCTGTCACTATATACAAACCACCATAGGCCAATAAAATATGAAATAAGACAAATTGTATGAAACAAAATGGTGTGAAAATATATGGATATCACTACAGAGATGTATATACCCAGACTGTACTCATGCATATAAGAAACAAAAGGGTAGCCTTGGCAGTGCCCCATGCTTCCTTTGACATCTTACAGTGTAATCTTTGAACAATACCTAGATTATTTCACTGCAGTCTAGTTGTACTCATAATTGGACTATATTCCCAGGACATAGTCATGTGAAAAGAGTGGCAACATCATTTTTCTGTTACCTAGGACAATGTTATTCATGGCAAGCTACAAGCAATTGAGTATCCAATCCCAAACAACTGCATGGAAGTACTTTGAACGGACAGTGTAAAAAGGTTCCTAAAGTGTATGAGTATCTACTGCAGACTGTTTTTCAGTGCCAATGCAGGATTTATACGTGTGCTTAATTTTCAACCAGAGGGTGTATTGAGCAATCACAAGGCACCAGTTTGGGAAAATTCACCTCAACAGGGTCATGTGTGATTCCATGAACAAAATCCTATTCTGAACACATAAAAATCAGTAAATTTCTCTGCTCATGGCCCACAAAGTAATTTTAGTAGGGAATTTGCATTGATTATTGAACATGTTCCTGTGGGTCTTAAAATTTTGGAACACTTTTTATTCCCTAAGTACTGACAGGTGTTTTTAATACGGCACCAGTAGAGGCCTATTGCAATGCATTCTGGGATTGGTTCAAAACACCCTCTTATTTTCAACATAGCTTCTAACGTAAAAAGGAAATCCTCTAGAGCACTAATGTTAATTGTTATGTACAACCTCAATGACCAATATCTTTGAATTCACTGCGTAGTTCACATTAGAATATGATAATTTTCTTTATGCTATATTTGGAAAGAAATCAAATTGGAGACCTAAATATCAGGGTGACAATAAGGAAAAAATACTTCCTCATCTGATCAAAAATGTACATTCTTTCGGGTAAGATTCGAGGGGTGGGGGGACACACCCCAACCCCGGGGTGGGGTACCCAAGGAAAATATCGGAAACAAGCACCTTTAAAGCACCACCACTTAATGAGAACAAAATGAAATTACATAGTGGAAAAGCACCATAGCTATGGCTATATGTAGTTTAATTTGCCTGTACATTAGTCTATTCTGCCTGTTTAGGCAGGTCAAAAGCCTGTATTAAATTAGCGGAGGAAACCTACCGGCCCA